>VDFB02270651.1:718018340-718189235 GCA_007258455.2 Sequoia sempervirens
CATGTCACCAAAATCATGTGATCAATCAACTTTTTCAAAATATGACATCGTTAAAAAAAAAAATTTCAAACTTAAATCAAAATCAAACCAATACTAAAACTCTAACATAGATCACACATAATCCATTATTGTTTGATATATTAAGGACACCTATACAACAAAACATCAAAATACCTTGTTGTGAAAAGTAAAATGGTAAGGGAGATCCTAGTAACCATGTGTCAACTTTTACTGCCTTGTGTAGTGACCTCATTTTTGAAGATGCACTCCTACAAAAAATATTTCCTATACCATTGAAAGGATTGTACTTGAATTGATTTTTCCATTATCAAAAAACTCAATTACCTCCTTTACACAGCTCGTTAGTGAATAACTCTAACACTTTCAAGAGAACATTTATCCTCAAGTTACGTTAATGGATTTAGTTCATTATAAACAAGGAGCTAAAGAAAAAATAATAGATATTATAGGATGGTACCAATCACAATTTTTTCAAATCTCCTATAGTCTTCTAGATGTTGACATTCAAAAAGTTTTTATATGGATTTATTATAACATAATATTTGAGACAAGAGATTATTGATTAAATATTCATCGTTTACACACTTGTGTATGACCCTTTGTGACTATTAGATATCAGTTAGTCAATATAAAGTTGTATCCTTTTGATTGATCCTTATCAAATTCATCCGGGAATTCCGCGTACTCAAAATTAAATGATCAACGTTATTTGTAAGATAAACAATTTTGGCGAAGATAAGAACTCCTAAATTACCAATACCAGCCTTGATGCCACAAGTCATTTCCGGCGAAAATGTTAAACCCTAATATCGGGTCACAAATAAGAGAGAAAATTTCATAATTGCTCTACTCTCTATGCTAGCTTAGTATTGGTAACTTCGTTAAACAAGAATATGGTTGACCTTTCCCTCCGCTTAGGTTCGGCCTGACATTGCAACTAAACCTTTGGCACGCACCAAACATTAAAACAAAATATTTTTTTCAATATCATCATAGACTTGAACACAATACAAAAATATGTATGCATCTTAATCACCAAGTGCAAGACCTCATTAGCTCTAGTCAAATCTAGTTGTCTGTGGTTAACGACAAAAGAAAAAAATCAATTTTTCCACCTAATAAAAAATTATTAATATTTACAAACCCATTTCCAAGGAATTAATTTTTTTTTGTTCAATATAGTGATAATGAAGAGGATGATAATGATCTATCCAATTTTGTAAAAACATACTAATGCTTATTTAAACGCACTTGATGGTCCTCTTTATATCACCAGTAGAATCATTGGTAAACCCGAAAGGGAAATATTCATTTATCCTCTGTGTGTAGTGAATGTGATCACCACAAAATTCTTATATCTACATAACTTTATAAATATTATTATGAATTATCAAAACTAGATAGTTGAAGGCTCGTGATTTTTTTATTCACTTTGTGATTGATTTGATAACCCTCTCAGTAAAGGTTGGACCTAAACAACTAGATGTTTCATTTACAATAATCTTGATGTTAGACTAGTTTCATTAAAAGTTAGGCCATACATGGCTAAGCTCCATGAATTTGGTCCCATCAGTTATTTGAAAATGTCTTAAATTCTTATTTGAAAAAAAAATTACTACTTAGAATAGTAGATTTAAGCCTTTGCCCTCTCATGGAAATATTTTTCTAGCTTACTTTTCTCCTCAGCCAATCGAACCCATAAAACCTAGTGAGGGATTTTTATTTGTGTCATATCAAAATTTTAAAGATAATTTTATATTCAAGTAATCCATTAGTAACATTCCTCTTGAGGCTCCTTGATCTCTAGTGACTTTGATGGCTATTCTCCCTACCCCACAAGTAGTGGATGAACCTTAGTCTAAACCAAGTATCCTTCCCCCACCACCTGCCATGTATGATGTGATTCCACCTCCACGATCCTAGAAAAGACCAAGAGATGTTTGTGTAATTAAATTTGTAACTCCAAAAGAAAAAGAGGTTTTTATACCAAAACCTATGAGTTTTGTGGTCTCCCAACAAGTGGCCCAGTTCCTTCAATTCCTCCTACAAAGGAAGAAAAGAGACCAAAATTGGGTAACATATCACTTACAGCTTCAAAAATTGAAACTCATGTAAGAAGAAGTAGAAGTGAAAAAGATCACAAATGAAGACATCATTGCTATGGTTCATCAACTTGTTGAAGAAAATATAACCTTACCCAATGACCATCCATCAATCCAACATAATTCTGATGAAATTCCTCCCACCCATCCATGCTCATCATCACATAAATTCACCCCACCACCCTTTCCAAATGATTAAGTTTAACGTTACCTATCTCATCCTAAGAAAAGAATGAAAGAGGCTCATACAAATTATAGCATTTGTAATCATGCTAATAGAACTAATATGCAAACTATTGCAATGCATTTAAATAGCGATGAAGAAGACAAGACAAGAGAACAAAAAGAAGGCCATAAAAAATTATCTCTTATGTTTTCCAAATAAATGAATTTAGATGGGAGCATCCATGATGATCCTCCTGATGAGAGTGACCTACCATATGTTGAACCTAATACTTCTCCTTGTACAACACTTGATGTAGTTCCTTTAGCATATTTTTCACTTTCCATTTATAATGAGCAAGATTAGGATGTAGAAAATTTTCTTTAGATCACCTCACATGTGTGGTACCTCTTGTGTCGTCTTTGTGTGTTTTCTTTCATGTGATGTGATATCTTGTGATGTGTTGCTTGGAATGTACTTTTGTTTGTTAGTATTGTTTGGATGAACCTTATTCTTGTTGGAACAAGGATACACAGAAAATAAATATGTCGTGACATGCATCTATTTGTATCTCCATCAACTTTATGTTGGGAATGTTTTTTTCTTTTATTTTATTTTGGGAATAATGAAAGGTGTTGAGAAATTTAGGTCTCTTCCATATTGACCCAAAAAAATTTATTTTTCCTTCATGTGTCATTCCTCCATTGTTTCCATAGTTCCACAAGCATTTGAGGAATGATGTCAAATATAAGAATGGTCATATTATATGTTATCCCTAGTCTATACTTAACATAGATCTATGGATCCATTATGTGATATCTCTTGTATTTTTATGTGGTTTTGTCATGGGGGTAACCCCTCGTCATGAGTTAGCTTTGTTGGGAACATATCAATGGTATAGGGTTTTCCAATAAGTTGTCAAGACCTATCATGTGGAATATACTCTTTTATTCTACATTAAAGGAAATTTCTCATAGTTGGCATTACCAATTACTTTAATGTGGGGGCATGTATTCCATTACGTTTTTCACTTTATTCACACACATTGAACTTTGTGGTGCATATTTGGAAAATTCATAATTTTGTAGCGCCTTATCAAAAAAAATTGGGATTATAATTGTTGGTATGGTTGACATTAGAATGCACCTAGTGAATATTGGACTCCACTAGCCCTCATGTTTTTCTTATTTTATACTTTTGTAGAAACCCATCTTGTGAATATTAGACTTCACTAGCCTATGTTATTTCTTATCAAAGCTTACCTAGTGAATGTAGGACTTCATTGACCTAGGATGCTTTGGTTCATGGATCACCTAGAAAATATTAGAATTTGATAGAATGTGATTCATGAATGTCTTGGGTATGGATCCTAGTAAGAATTCTATGTATCTTGTTGGTTTCTTATTACCATACCCCCTTTTTTTGGATGTTTGCATTGTGTAGTGTACTTTATGTTTTTTTCTTTGACTTATCTTTATGTTTGTATCTTCATCATGTATAATTCATTTTTTACATGCTACATTGCACCTCATCTCTATGTGTTCCTTTATCTTTACATTGTTCTACCATAGGATCTTGAGCCTAGGGGCTAGAACATCCCCTAGATTTGATGTTGGTCTACATGTTTAATGTTTCAATGATTGAACCCTTATTGTATTATCACTAATTTAGTGTAAGCATGAGAATAATTTCATAGTCTCACTAAAGTGGGGGCTAAATATAGCATCCAAAATTGTCAACTTTGACAATTTCACACTAGGTTTAGCTACCCCTTATTTTCTTGGACCCAATTATGCTTTTCATATTCTTGTTTCATAATAATATTTTAGGAATTAGAAGATAAATTTGGAATACATAGATAATTTTCATTTACTCATGCTAAATGGGGAAAAAATAGGTCTAGACTACGGATCTAGAACCCCTATCCAACCTATTTTGTCCCTAATTCAAATATGTTGGTGTCAACATTTTAAAATTTAGAAATTCAAAATTAGTTTTTCACTATTGGTAATTGATTTGGGAGAAATTATAGATTTGTATATCAATACAAGTCTTTTTCACCACATTAATCCTATAAATTTTGGAAAGTGAATTGAATGAGCAATTGAGTATCCTAAAAGCAGTCAAGATGAAAATTATAAAAACTATTGTAGTATTATTTCAATGAAGAACCATGTTAGAAACATGTCATGTTTTCATGTTAGCAATGCATCATATTTTCATGTGAGGTTTTTTGTTTCTCATGCCTATTTATTTTGTGAGTACTAACACTTTCATGACTTCAAATAAAACATCTAATTCTACTTTAAGGTGATGATTACAATGACTTCAATCCATCAAGGAATGTAGACTTGAGTTGTGAGTTGTAACAATTGTTAATTTGTTACTATTTTATCATTTAGCCTCTACCCAATTGATGGTAAGTTCTTTTTTACATCATCATAGCCATTTTGGAGGTATAAATACCGAAACAAGGTTTGACTTAGGAAATTCCCTATATGGCACAACCCTTTCCCCTATTTCTTGTGTGTAGGTGGTAGGTTTGAAGTAAATTTTGATGAGTGAATACCTAATTACGCATTCAATAATCAAGTCCTACAAGTCAACAAATCAAGGAATATAGATTTACAAACAATAGACAAAGTTTGGACACTAAGTCTATAGTAGAAGAAGCTACAAACACAGACCAATAAAGATCTGCAATTTGATTCTAAGTATTTCACTTTCAATTCTAGGGAAATCATGCCCCTCTCTAGATATTTGAAGCTTAGATTTATATACTAGGTTCCTCTATGTCTGTTCTCTAATTTTTTAATTCCATTTTTTTCTTGTAGTTTTGCATATTCAAGAAATCATAACAGTCCATTGAATTTTCATAGTTAACCTAGGTAGATCTTTTCATTATCAAATTAAGTCAATTAATATCCACCATTTTTTCTCTTCCATTGAGGTTAGTATCCAAGTGGATGTTTGAGATCAATTGTAGTCCTTTCCCTTGTGATGTTGGAACAAGTATGGCTTAGGCCATACATCCCCTTTTTCAATATCACAAAAAAAATTAACCCTAAATAATAAAATTGGGAATATCCTAAGATTTTGTTGCGTGTTTATTGATCAATTAAATGACTACAAAGTGATTCATGTATTTTGTGAGCCAAATAATGAAGTAGACCATTATGGAAAAATGGATATATCCATGATTGACATTGATTTCTTTACCAATAATGTGGATGACTAGAGGATCTTCAAGTTGGTACATTAGTCCTCTTCACACATGTGTATGTGAAATTTTATCATGTTCGATTAAGTTGGGGTGAATGGTTTGTTGGAGCTCTAGTTTGGCAGCAAGAAATGATAGTGTTGATGGTGTGATTATGCTAAAGCTGGAAGTGAATAGGTATATATATATATATATCAATCTATCAATGGTATTGATGCATTCAACATGGATTCAATGGTGAGGTTGAGAGAAAAAAGTGGCTAATTACATTCAAGTGCAATATTTCAAACCATAGGATCAATACTTTTTTAAATGTTATTTACTTATTATTTTGCACACTATTTGAATGGCTCTTGGTGATGTCTTACTGCCTACATCCCACAAGTATTTTTTAATATAGATAACCCATCCATGGTTGTGGTTGTGTTGTCTGATTTGGGGGAGGAGAGTTATGTGATTAGACTAGTATTTGAGACTTTGGTGTTCTTACATTGGTGTGGTCGCATGAAGGAGGTTTTAGAAGCAAAAATTTTGGGTCTAGCCTTTGTGACTGATAAGGGTGTATGACTTGTAATTTTCCCTCCTTCCAATGGTCCTTGGTCTCCATTTATAATTATTTTTATGGTCTTTGACATGAAATCATATATATATAAAAGAAAACTAGGGAGTAATATTTTTGAAGGAGGTTGCTTGGGTGTCTAGAGGTTAAGAGTTGTACTAGTTGTTCACCCTTACTTTTGAGAAATTGGTGTTAGAGGAGGAATATTTTGGTGGATGTGAATCTATTGGTAATGAAACATCCTAGATAGGAAGTCTTTGTCATATTATATAGTATATATGTATATAGTTTTTAAGTCTATAAACTCGTAGCTTAGCCCCAATCTTTACAATTAAGTCAAGATCTTTTGGTTTAATCTCTCTTATTTTTAAAAATCTAGAAATGTATATTTTTTACACTAATATTTATATAATGGGAGTAGTCCCTAATACTACAATTTACTAATAAAATTGTAGATAATTACATCTAGAAGAATAATTAATCATAGTAAGGGGTGAACTATGATGGACTAATTGTGTAAAAAAATTTATTAAAGAATGGACATGCAAAAAGGTAAAAAATATGATCTACATAAAATGTTTAATAACCCTACTAAATAAAATAGTAAATACCTTAGTACTTTATTTAATAAAATAGTAGATATATAAATAATTTATTTCAAATTTAAATTAAAAAATAGTATCTAATATTTTAAATATATTTTAATATATCTAATACAAGTTGATCTTATATGTTTCATAAATAAAATAATAAATAAAATAAATACATTTTAAAATTATTTTATTGCAAGAAGGGTTCTTCAGCCATCTCAGGTGTTGTCAATTTTCCTTTCAAATTTAATGGATTTCTATCAATCCTTAGGAGATGTAGAGAAAGTAGCAGGCAAATTTGTGAAGGAACAATTTCTGCAAGCAGATGCACTGCAAAATTGGCTGTGCAAAGTTATAATCTTTTTAAGGGAAAAGGGTTTATTGGGGGGCTTTTTCGTAGGAAATTCCTCAAGAAATATCAAGGGTTTCACGAAATCTATGATGGGGTTAAGATGGATTTTGAGTACAATAACGACAATATTTTTCTCAAAGCCTTGAACAAAAACTCTCAGTTTATTTGCCCAAATATGGAGGCTGGTTTTAAAGAGAAATACTATTACATGTCTTTCCTCCATTCACATGAATGTGTGCTTGCTATCCCTAAACCATGAATGGACCAATTAATTATGGAAATCCCGGTTTATTTTGTTTCGGGCTCTCCTTCCTCTCCAATGGTGAATCATGGCACTCGCAAGAGAAAAGTACAGGAATTGGGTGCGGACTACTAAGGAAAAGGTCAATGCGAAGAAGGCCAGGGTGAAAAATCTATGGTGCACATGGAAGAAGATTAGTTTGTTAAAATTAAGGTTTTTGAATGAATGTCATGTTTGTATCTCTGTCTAGGTAACTATTTACTTTTTTTTGCTAATGTAATTCTGGATTGTAAGGATCAAAATCCATGTCTATTCTAGATAGTCTATGCTTGAGCAAGCATATTAACAAAGGATTGTAATTATGTATGATTTGAGCTATGGTCAGGGGTCAACTATGGTTTTTTGTTGTATTCAGGAAGTTATCTATGTAGTCAGTTCATTTGTTGGGGATTTTGGTTAGACAAAATATTAGTTTTTGATAATACATTATGTAGATATTATATATATATATATATATATATTATAGACATATCTTTCCTTTTATTTAAAAAGAATTATATTTTACTGCCTAGTAAAATAATTTTTAAGTAGTGCCTAAACATATTGTATTTCAAGTATTTTTCGTTGCATAATAAAGTTTGATATACCAAAACTTAAAATCTTAAACACTATCTTATTTTACTAATAATAAAATAATAAAATAAATTTAATATAATTTGTATTATAAATAGAGATAACTTTAATAAATACCTTGTAAAAAATATTATAAAATCTTAGTGAATCATTTTTCTTTAAATATTAATTTTATAGGAAACTATATGTACATCACTCAAAAATTGTGTATAATCTTAATAAATATTAGCAAAAACTAGTTGTGAAAATGAATAATGATGGTAAATCCTTCCATTAAAATATGTATTTTACAACATAATTCTTCAGTATATTTTTTTCTTTTTAAAAAAAAGTTGAAGTAGTAGCCCTAGGGTGACAATCACTACCAAGGTTAAGTGACAATGCCCTTTTGTGGAGTTTAGGGAGCCCCTTGCCACCAATCACAAATATACTATTAAGAAAGAATTATAGCTCATAAGGATTAGATATTTTAAATAAACACCATATGAAGAAAATGATTATATAATGGTCCCACTTAATTTTTTAAACTCATCTCTAATCTAATAATTAGTTGTATTTTTTAGAGTTAAATTGCAGTTAAGCCAAAATTCTTTTTGCACCATTGATTTATCGTTGATTTCCAAAAAACTTGCCAAATATTGTATAAGTTTATTCTAGCTAATATCACAATAGCCTTGAGTTGTTAGAATAACAATATCCTTTACAAGCATTAGCACACCACATGTTCCTAGTATAACAAAATATTTTGAATGTCTTTCCATTTTTCTATGGTCCCTATCAGAGTAAAATGTAATTTCGTAATTAATAAATTAATTAACTAGGTAAATTTTCACACTAGCTACATAAATTTACTTAGGTCATACACATTTTTATCTAAAGTAACAAGATGGGGAAACGTGTAATGGTCTATTCTTATTCACTTAAGGCTCATCTAGGGTTGATTTTCTCCTTTTTTTTTCTTATTTATTATTATAAAGATTCATTATTGTATCAATGCACATGTAATATACATTCATAATGATTCATACTTTTTTGGATCAATAGTTATTTTGAACTCTATATAATTTAATTACTCTTTCTCTCTTTTTGTGATGTATGTGATTATCAATGATCATTGGAGGTTATAGGATAAATAAATCAATTGCAAGATGGTGTGAAGACACATGTCAACATCTCATAATTTTTCCTTTATAAGAAAGGAATCATATGTATATTTTATTCCATTCCAATACCATTTCAATCTTGAGTATTGCATATTTTCCAAATTATCTTGTAACTATTATTGTAAATTTAGGCTTTCTTTTCTCTCTTGTAAAAGGTTATTTTTGGTTTTGGAGGCCATCCTGGAGGCTTGAGTCTTTGAGTGACTCTAATATATTATTCTTCCCCCTCCAACATGTAAGAAATTTCACTAACACAATCAAGAAAATCATTCTTTTATGGATATCATCGAGTTCTTGGACATTCTACCAATGAATGTTAGGCACTGAATAATAAAATACAATAACTTATCGATTCTAGTACTATCACCCTTCCATTTGTTGATCCTAAATGATAAACCATACTCAATTATTTTTCTCCTCACTATGTGGAATTTTTATCTCCATGTTTTTTCTCATTACCATTCATGGTGGTACAATCCTACATACAACAATTTACTTTATCTATGACAACAAAAGAATAGTATCTAGCATGGTCATCCTTGCCTATACACTTTAGGGGAAAGGATAATTTATTTTGGATGTGTGTATTCTTATTAAGGATCCCCATTGAGGATCCCCTCTATTCCTTCTTTCTCCTTTATTTCCTTAAAGTATCAACATAGTAAGTATGCTAGAATTTTAAGGGGGGCATATCGCCTATCCATGTCATGCATCCATACATGTGTTATCTTGTGAGCTTTGACTTATTGATGTTCCCTCTATTTGGTGGTGCTATTAACCATTCCCCTAGGGCATGATTATCAAATCCTTCCATTGAGATGTTAAACCATTCCCTAGATGTCATTATAAATTATTCACAATCACCTACCATAGCATTAATTGCTAAGTGAATTTATGTAAAGTACATGGAAACCTAGCATAACATAACTTTCTCACTTGTGTAATTTATGGGGCCTTTTACTTATCATTTTACATGGAAACCTAGCATACCACAACTTTCTAGCTTGTAGATCAATGTATCTCATTTGAAACCTAGCATAACATAGCTTGCTAGCTTGTGTGCTTTATGGGATCTTTATTTGTCACATCGATGGTCAATTAGCATAATACAACTTACTAGCTTGTGATCCATGGGATATTTTTTATCTACATGCGCTTTCTTTGTATTGAATAATTTTAGGATTCCTTTATGTGTTTGTGCCTTTGAGAGATGATGCTTGGTAATTGAAACAACCCTTCATAATGAGGTCTCATTACCTTGCTGACTCAAATTTTTAGATAGTACACACTAACATTGTTATTATAATCTCTATGCTTCATGTTTTTTGTATTTTTACCTTGTACATGTTGTGTTTGCTTCATATGTGTATCATGTATTCTTCACGTATTCCATGTGTTTTCCTCATGTATTATACATATATGCCTCATGTACTCCATGTGTTTGATTCATGTACTGTGCATGTTTGCTTCATATATTCCACGTGTTTGTTGTGTTTATTCCTTGTATGCTTTGTGTATGCCTTATGTATGCTTTTGTGTATAATTTTGTAGCTTCTTTACTAGACAATGGAGTTCTACAGGCTGATGGGTTACTCTTTGTGAGTCTAATGGTTTGACATGATTATCTAGGAGGCCTTTGTGATGTTTTGGCTACTACGCACATTAGAGTGGGAATCCTTGCACCAAGGGATATTCCACGCTTCTTAAATGAAGGAGACATTATAATCGGGCATCCTTTTGGGTAAATTTTTTGCAATGTCGCTTTAGTGGGACACCGTTAACTAGTCACCATGGGATATGATTTTCTAAGGAATTATTTTTTGTCATAATTTTGATAAATATATAAGAAGAAATTTTGAATAATTTTTGATAAATGTTTGTGAATATTACATTCTTCTACTACCAAGATTCTCTTACTTAGTAAATTTCTTATATACATTTTGCAAGCACCTTTATACATTCTACATTATCATGTATTAATACCACATATACCTGGTAAATCTTTAAAAGTTCGGAATTAAGTTCCTCTTCTAATTCAAAGCGATCAAAATGATTGATTTGATAAATTGATATTGAAAATGACAAAAAGTATGGAACATGTTTTCTTTTTATTGATTTATACAATTCTATGGGATTATTGTTCATTAAAGAAAAATGGTTGTGAAACTACAGATTAATGCTATATGTACATCTGAAGCAAGTGCTTTGATAAATTGATATTGAAAACTACACAATGTACAATACATGATGATGACATGAATCTAGTTATCAATTGAAATAATATTTTTAATAGATTTCAGATTGTTTGAGGGGCATGCTTATCAACTTGAAAGTTGAGGTATAGTTTGCATGTAGCTATAAATCAAATCAAAATAAACATCGGAAGTGGCTCTCACAGGATTAAAGTTGGTTACTTGGTTAGCACAAAAAAGTAATTATACCTCACATGACTCACAAGTAACTTGGGATGATGACCTCATAAATGGATTATAAATAGGGATGGTGATCTCAACTAAAATCATTCATGAAAGTGTTTACTTTTGAGTGTAATGTTATGAATTCTGGTAAGTGTTTTCATTTTTCAAGGTTAATAAGGAATAAGATGATGTGGCATTTTTTTTTATCAGTAAATAGCTACTAGGGGTAGCACCCATTATATTAATTATCAATAAAGAGGGTTACATCATATTTTTTCATTTTTGTTCCCAATCTATTATATTGACAACATTTTATGCATTAGAACCTGACCACCCAACCCCTAGACTTTTGTGTTTCAAGTATTTACATTTTCCATCTTTGATGCAATAGTGACCTAACCATTAGATAACCACCATAACCGAGCACCACATAGACAAAAATTTGGTGAAATTTTGAGGACATGAACACAATATTTTCATAGGAACATATACAAAAAAAACAAAATTTGATATTAGTAACCCATGATAACACAAACATGGACTAGTTTGGAGTTTTAGTCACTAGCATTTTTGGCCTCCTACATCCTCTTGGCCTTGATTACAGTAGCAACCACTGGACAGTCATCACTACATGCATGGTGAGCTAGGTGGTTGGTTTTCTCCTCCAAGTCATGAAAGTCATTTTCAATCTAGTCTTCCCTGAGTCCTAGCTCCTAATCCTTTTCATCATCAGCACACACCTTCCCTCTAGTCCTTTAGCCACCACATACTCCTAAACCCATCTCATGTTGATATTATTGGCTATTCCAGCCACACGCATGAGGAAATTAATGCTCTAATATATTTCTCCCCAATGCTTCTCCAATTCGTTCAGCTTCAAGGTCCTCACTTTTGGAAACTTTCACACTTTTTCCTCATTCCCCAAGGACATGTAATAATTTTGTGGCATCATAACTAGCATATTAACATCCACATTAACAAGGGCTTCATCTATCTCACCAAGCATCGAGTGTTGAAAAACCATTTGGCAAGACCACTTGCTCTTGGCTTTGGATACCAACATGTAGAGCAACATAGAAAAGAACATTGTCGTAATGTTGGTATTGACCCTAAACTGTTGGTGCACTAGTAGGAATTCTCTCCCTAGAATTTTCTTGATCACCTAGAGGATCAAAGTGTGATTTTTCTGTAATTTCATTATGGAACACCTATTGTTGCTTGGTGGTGTTCAAGAAAATTGGTGTGTCTATTGCATGCAGGCGATGAAATGTAGAGAGCCCAAGAAAACTTTGATATCACCCTAACCACATCCACCTATTTCAAGGGTCTTTCCTTACCAAGTTATGATGATTTCATCAAGTAACATATCATCCTGATGACCCTTGCAGATCCTTAGAATACCTAGAGAAATTTGGGCACAACAGTCACCACACATCTGTGTCCATCCACACCAGCTTATAATCACCAAATTCAATAAACCATCCTTTCCAATGTCAAATATCTTGAATTCAGACTGACGAAATAACCTTTTCATATGTCATCGCACCCATAATTTTCCTTCAATTTAATGTTCTTGTCCCATCAATCACATTCTATGCCAGCCTAGCTACCACTTTGTATGGCAATGGAAAAAGTATCCCTTCTAATTTTCCTTTCTTGTTTGGGCCCTCCTTGTGAATTAGGATTAATTTTTCCTTGATTTAGTGTTGTAATACGGTCAACACATTCACATTAGGTCTTTGGCCCTTGTGAACTAATGAATTTAAATGGTACCTTGCTAAAGTGTTGTGAAGTGTTGTAACACACTTTCACACTTTTCTAAGGTTTTATTAATTAACTGAACCTTTATAAAAGGTGCAAGACAACTAAGAGGGGGGGTGAATCAGTTGTCAAAAAAATTAAAACACAAAACTTCAAACACTTATCAACTTCACAACCACACTATTATGTTATTAAGTATGAACATGAAATGTAGATAAAAAAAAGAAAAATCAACACAATGAACACCATATTTTATGTGGAAAACCCAATAAGGGAAAAACCACGGTAAGGATTAACTCACAATATAAAGTGATGGAAAAACTAAATACAAGAGGCTCATTGCCTGAATACAAAGGCTCACTGCCTATAGAAAGGACTCACTTTCCAACAAGGAGGCTCACTACCTACAAATAAAAAAGATAATAGAAAGATACACCACAAAAATTTACACACATTCACAACCTTGATTAGAAGATAGCAGAAACCTTCAGCTCACTACTTTCAGGAATCTAACACAGTAAAGAACTGCTACCTCAACTCACATTCACACAACTCTACTCTTCACTTGTGGCTTACTTCATTACTTTGTATGTTTTAATCCTTCACAAATTTACTTGCATTTAAACCATCTTCAACCTTAGAAACTTTCTCCAAGGTCAGCCACATACACTTCAATTCATAAATTCAAATTATGTCAACAACTCAACATTCCTGTGGTGGAAAGGATTGAGAGTGGACCAAAACACTTAACCAAGACCAAAAACAACATCTTGGATCAACCACATGCTTCCTTAATGATTTTTTTAATTATTCAAGTGAAGTCTAAACACTAGGTCAACCAAACCTAATGAAAACAAAAATGAACATTGAAGTACACACTTCCCAACAAGAAGATAACCCATGGACAATGTAACACGCTTTATCATGCATGAGAAAACATCTTAGATACTTTTAGATACATTTGTAGCATGTGAAACAACCTTCAAACATAGAACACCTTCCATCAGTCCATCTGGACTATGCAAACACATATAACAACATTGAAACTCAACTTTCAGAGCACCAAACCAAAAACATCTATGCCAAAACCCAGGGAACATTAATACAAGACATATTCCAGATCCACAAGACCTAAAAAAAATTAGCAAACGACTATAGAGAAGAAACATTTCTCCCACATATAAGCAACTCTGTCAAACATGTTCACACACCGGTGAACACAACTTTCACAATCCATCAAACTAGAACCTACAAATCAAGAGATGACACCAACAGATCCCCAACAACAACTCCTTAGATCTGCATAAGCATAGGATCAACATAGAAGAAAAGAGGAGCACAAAACAGAGCATATTTTGAACACATACATAACTCTGACTTCACTCTTTATTAATTTTCTTAGAAGCACTTGGTAACTCATCATTTTAGCACATCTGCAACATCATAAGGATAACTCCATGTTCTCACAACATCTCAACAACATCTCAACTATACATGCATTCTGAACTGTGTTGACATCAATGAAAACATTAATGACAACACCACCAAACTTGCTCATACTTGCAAAAATCCCCCCCTTTGTCATTGATGGCAACACATTATGTGAAAAACCATCAAAGAAAACAATCTCCTTTATTTTCAAATTAGACAACCTTCACTTTCTCTTCTACTTATTTTAACATGACTCTTTCTCCCCCTTTGACATCAATGGAAAATATTAAAATCTTTGATCACTCCCCCTTAGGAGTGCACCCGTGCAACTCATACTGCAACAATGAAAACTTTGTACTCCCCCTATGGAGTATACCAATTCACCAGTCTAGATAAATGAAGAATTGGTGGATCCACTGGACTGATGCACCTCCATGTGCACCTAGTTCGGAGGGACAATGACCCCCAACCTCTCCCTAAGATACTCAAAAGTATCCTTCAGAAGAGCCTTAGTAAATATATCTACAATATGTTCCTTTGTAGACACATGCTCCATCCTAACTTTATTATCCAATACCTTCTCTCTCAGGAAGTTATATCTGATAGATATATGTTTTGTTCTTGAATGCATTACTAGATTCTTTGAAATGTTTATAACACTTGTATTGTCACAGAAGATATGAATAGGCCCATCACATTTCACTCCAATATCCTTTAGTGTTTGATTCATCCACAAAACCTACATGTAGAAAGATGTAGCAATATACTCTGCTTCTACAGTGGATAAAGAAATTGAGTTCTATTTCTTACTTAACCATGAAACCAATCTTCTATTAAGAAAGAAATCACCTTCACTAGTACTCTTTCACTCATCCACACAACCAACCCAATTTGCATCAGTATAAGCACTTAAAGTGGAATTAGTATCCTTTGAATACCATAAGCCATAATCTGGTGTGCCTTTAAGATATCTGAATATCCTCTTTATAGCTGTAACATGTACTTCTTTAGGATCTACTTGAAATATGGCAACTAAACATACTACATGCATGATATCTAGTCTAGTAGCAGTAAGATACAATAGTCCACCAATCATAGATCTGTATTTTCTCTGATCAACTTTAGTAGATACATCATCTTTACTCAGCTTACATCCAGTCACCATAGGAGTACTAATCATTTTGGAGTCATCCATTCCAAAATTCTTTAATAAATATTTCATATACTTCAATTGTGAAATGAATATCCCCTTATCAATTTGAATTACTTAAAGACTAAGAAATAAATTCAACTCACTAATCATGGACATTTCAATTTTTTTTTGCATTTCCTCAACAAATCTCTTACACATACCTTCATTTCCTCCAAAGATGATATCATCAACATATACTACTACTATCAAAATTTCATTACCTTGCACTTTGAAGTAAAGATTGTTGTTAGTAGAGACTTTGTTGAATCCTTGTTGAGTTAGGTATCTAGCCAATCTTGTGTACCATTATCTAGGATCTTGTTTCAATCCATACTATGCCTTCTTCAATTTACAAACCATATCTGGTTTGTTTGATAACTAAAATCATTTAGGTTGTTCCATGTATACTTCTAGTTCACCATTCAACAATGCAGACTTGACATCCATCTGATATACTTTGAAGTCCTTGTGGGAAGAAAATGCAAAGAACATCCTAATAGCTTACATTCTTGCCATCGAGGAAAATGTCTCTTCACAGTCTATGCCTTCAACTTGTGAGTATCCCTTGCATACAAGTCTTTCTTTGTTTCTTATTAATTCACCATTTTCATTCAACTTATTCTTGAACACCCACTTTGAACCAATTACATTATTATTCATAGGTATAGGAACTAGTTCCCATGTCTGATTCTTCTCTATTTCCTACAACTCTTCTTTCATAGATCTAACCCAACTCTCGTCTTCACATCCTTCACACATAGACTTAGCTTCTATTTTAGAAAGTAAACATAGAATTACCTCAGTTGCTACTTTACTTCTTGTCTTCACACCTTCACTCTTATCTCTAATTATTTGTTCCTCTGGATGATTCTTCTCGACATACTTAGGAGTCTTAGTAAAAAAATTTAGTTCATTTTCTTCTTTTTCTTTAGTTTGTTCTTCTTCCTCTTCCTTATTCTCTTCAGGTATCGGTACACCAATAGGATCATCTAGTTCAACTTCACTTATCTCAATAGGTTTGTTAGCTCTCAAAAATGCAGGTTTGAACCACGAAATGTTGCCAAGCTTTCACAACATTTTAGGGTAACATACAAGGTCAAAAGATTTTGGACCTTCTACTCTTCAGGTGCTGCTAGACCTAGGCGGGCATACCTATCTGAATGAATTGGGCAGACTTAACTTTTGATCCTCTTTTCTTGCAGTAATTTGTCCACAATGGCAAACGGAGGTAGACAAAATGAAAACAAATTTGGTATAGATTGTATACCGATATTCAAAACTAAACCCTAATATGCTCAGTTAACAGATGTAAAAATATGAGTGAAACTAAAGAATGAAAACAAAAAGACCAGTGCCTTATAGGGTTTGCGAAGTCAAGAGAAATCTGAAACAAATGCTTTGTTCTGGAAAACATTCAAGTTATTTAGCATCTTATTGGTTTATAACTCGTATAAACATGCAAGATTATCATTACTGACTTCTTCTTAGTGATCCAATTGACATTCTCTCATTACTATGATCAATTCAAAGAATTTAATCTTTATTGGAAAGAAACTATTAATTGACCATACAGATGCAGCAAATGTGCATCGAAAAAATGGGTATAAATTTGTTACACCAATTCAAATAACCAGAAAACACCATATTGGAGAGAGCTTCAATAATATTTCAACGAACACCATAAACAACCGATACCAGAAACAGTTGCACCATAGTATTAGATTTCCATTGATATCTCCATGATTTTACATATGCAACAAAGTCTCAAATCTGTGAAACATTGTGTTCCACCATGTATCTTCTATCCTCTATCCTATTCTACCTATCGCCTATCACCCGCATTTTGTTTTCAAAAGGGGTATTTATACATTCAGAATATGAAAGGACGCATCCTTTCAAAAATAGGAAATATCAAAATTACAAAACAAAAGATAGAGAATAATTAGGCTCTATTTAGCCACAAGTGAGTCTTAGCGATGTGATCCAAATAATCCAAGCACTCATATGTTTCCGCGTCTCCAACAGCATTCCAGATCATGATTTCCATCTTGACCATCTCCTCATTTTTCTCGCTCGCTTCCTCTAATGTTGTATCCTCTATGTAAACTGTCTTCATGACTTCATTCAGCATGGAATCACATTCATTTTTCCATCTGGTTGCATCTTTCAATTTTCCTTTATCATCAGAGAATGTGATCACAGTTTTCTTGGCAGCCTCAATTAATCCTTGTTCATCCCCTTGCAGTTCCTCATAGAAGTTTCGATGGCGATTGATAATATGATTTGCAGCTTCAAGTGCAGTACTGTTAGCATCATCACTTTGGGCCAGTTCATGAAACTTCTCCATGATTCGTCCATCCATCCTTATATGATCCATCAATGCAGCAAGAGTATGAGAGTATTTTCCCCACAACTTATTCAACCACGATGTCAAATTATCCTACCTCCTCTTGACAATTGCTACAATTGCATCATGCTTTCCCTGAGCATAAGCACTTGATCCTATCCAGTGATCTTTTTCTTGAGAGCTTTCTCCTTGAGTGATCATTTTGGTTGGCCCCATTGAAATACCAACCAAATACTTTAGTCTATCATTCTCTCTCAACATTCTTTCATTATTTTCCTTGTACATTTCTCTTTCTTTTATCAGCATCTAGATCTGTGCTTTATTCAATTTTGCAATATTGATCCCAATCTCTGCAGTAGCCACAAGATCAACATCTCCAACTTTTAGGGTCATGACATGGCCAGACATGGCCAAATGCCTTCTCTGTGTCAATTACCATTGACTTCCTATGAGGCGGGTATAAAGCCCAAATCATCAATGATCCTTCATTAGTATTGTACTTAGACCCTACATACACCTCTGTAACACTTTTTCTGTCAAGCTTATGTGTAGCATTGCTATCCCTCAAGAAACTATCAAAAACAAGGGCTAAATTCAAATCAAGTCCAGGAAAGATCATGACTCCAGCACTTTCCAGCATTTTCCTCCCCTTTTTAGGAGTCATATTTGTCATTTCATCATCCACACATTTTCTCAATTGACCCAGTAATTGCTCCTCATTCCCTGAGGTGACATCACCAACATTTTCTCTGATTTCTTTCCCCTTTTGTTTGTACAGGAAAGCCTTGAATTTTGAGGAATTTATAAACTCATCATCAGAGACAAATGATCTATATTACATATGCCTTGCATTAATATCACCACTTTCAATACTCTATTCTCTAGTTGGGAAAACATATCGTTGAGTCCTCAACCTAGATACCTTATATGTTTTTCTCTGTGGTGCATTATCCTTTGGTGTTTCCTCTTCTCCAGAAGACAATAGCTCTACTTCCTGTAGCCCTTGGTTGTACCTTTCAACCACCATTTCAGCTTCATCTTCATCCAAGTTCTGATCATATCATCAAAGGGATAGGGTACATGCTGATACCCTCCAAAATTAATCCTCTCCTTGGCTGAATTGATATACCCTTCTGGGTCAAAGCTCCTCCTAGATGGTCCTCTCTTCATATTTTAAGGCAACAACTTATAAAGGATTGAATTGTATCCTTCCTTAGACAACACAATGAAGTCACCAAAACACAATGTACTAGGCATAAAAGCCTTCTTCCCAAAAGAGTTGAAATGCATCACACTGCTGTAATCCATCTGTCTAAAAATTTTCAAATATGCAACTCTATTTGGGACTATCCTTGGAAGAATGAAAGGAGCATCTTCAAATCCATATACTCTAATCATAGTAGCTCCCTCCAAACAATACCAGTCTCCCCAGTTATGATCAATTGGCCCATTGAAGTCCTTTGGCCGCAAGAACCTCTTGATCTCATTAGTTAATGAATAATTACAAGGATACTTATACAATCTGTACAATGTTTTCACAAAATTCTCCTCAAAATGAATGAAACTAGAATTGGCAAACCTGCTGTCCCAAATAGCAGTCCACAACTAAACAGGCAATGCCTCACCCTCCTTACCAATTTGAGAAATTCTTATTTCAGGAGGCCATACTCCTAACTCTTGTCCAAAATACAGCACCAAGTGCATCAACAATGAATAGTGTATGAGATGAACAATAGAAGATCCACCCTTGATGGCCATCAATCCTGACTCAAGCCCGCTAGAAATGTATGAGGCATAGTCAAATGGCCTGGAGTTATGATACTAGATATCTGTTGTGATAATCATTTGCACAATTGACATGAATTCTGGGGCATCCATTCCCAACACCTGACACACTGAGAAATATGTGTACTTCATATAGGGCTCAAACAAATCTACATGATACAGAGGCCCTTCACTATCTTATAGAGGTTTTGGCTTGTTGCCCTATTTGACTCTATGATTTGGCAACCTCCAACCCTTATATATTGTATCCATTCTAGAGAATTCCTTCTCCAACTCTTCACAACTGATCTCCTCATTGCAGAACCCTTCCAATTTGAAAACCTCACCTATTGCTTCTTTTGATACATATATATGTGGCTTTCTAGATGGTTCACATATAGCTTTATATTTTGGATCATAATGATCTACAAGAAATTTCACTAGTTCTGCATTGACAAGCACATTAGGGCACACGAATTTCCCTACATTCAGCTTCCATGGCCTACAAATAGGTTCAAAGTGGTTTCTTCTGTGATAATGGAAATTGAATAGCTCATACCCTCTTACAGCAATCCAGACATCACCTATGAACTTGCATTTATCATCTAACCTATCAACTTCTACCCTAAGTTGTGCAGACCTTCTGGCTTTAGGCCGTGAACTAGGTAGCTGATCAATAAGGTCTTGATTCAACCTCCGTTCAATTCCCTCATGCTCTGTATCAACCTTTTGTTTCTTTCCTTTTGACTAACTACTCTCACCAGACTTTCTATCCTTAGCCCTTCCAGAAGCAGAAGACTCCAATCTTAAGCTTACATAATAAAAAAATGTGAAAAGCTGAGAAGCAATTACTTACAGTATTATGCCCGAGCTCCTCAGACTGAAAAATGTCCCTGTTCTTTGTTCACCTTGCCAATTCTTCTGCAATCAATTCAGTACAAGAATTGATTAAATCTTCATTGTTATATCCTGTCACACCAATAATGAAGCACGAATGAAGGCTCATTTGAAACTGGCACTGTCGCATCAAATGTCCTATCAGCGAGATATTTTCAAATCTGGGACGAAGTCCTTTTGCAACGTTTACTAAACCTTTTGCCAAGACATTTTGTAGTCATACCGACACCTGGAACCAAACTGATGACTATTGCTTCTGTCTTTCGTGTCGCTGTGACAATTGTGAGTTAGGGAGATGTTACATAGACTTCATTGTGTGCTACCGATGTGCATTCTTTAATGTATTCTCCAGTCATTAAGACATAATCACCCTTTAGCTGATGAAAATAATCTTACCGATGAAATAAATTACATCGACAAGACTGTGAAAACTCGGAAAGACTTATACCGACACCAAATGTTTTGCCAAACCCTTACCTCTAGAATACTCCATTCGGCAAGACTCACCCCGAAATACTCTGTTGGTATAACTTTCAAACCTTGGTGAAGCTCATACCGAAGACTTCTTCTCCTGGCGATACATATCCCTATCGACATAACTTTTGAATCAACAAG
Source organism: Sequoia sempervirens (assembly GCA_007258455.2). Lineage (NCBI taxonomy): Eukaryota > Viridiplantae > Streptophyta > Pinopsida > Cupressales > Cupressaceae > Sequoia > Sequoia sempervirens. The sequence goes on from VDFB02270651.1 coordinate 718,039,809, forward strand.
ACTCCATAGCTTCTCTCCAATAGCCCTTTGATCCCCTTGTATTTGGTTTGGCAAGACAATAGCAACTTCGCCAAGACCTTCCCCGATGCACATAAGTCTTATCGAGACATTTGCTTGCAAGCCAATCTATAAGACAAAAGGATTTCGTTATGACTTCATACTGATACCAATTAGTCTGGCCGAAATAACCCCTCTATGTACTATTCGGTATGACATATTGTATTCGCTGTGACATTACATCGATGCCCCAACTTATGCCGATATATTTTTTCTATATGCCGGTCAGAAAGAAAAAATACTTCGCTATGACTTTAATCCGACAATAATTCTTTTTCCGATATGAATCTTCTCAGTCGCTGAAACAAAAGAAGTGTCTTGCCGATAATCTGCAACAAGTATATATTAGTGAAAAATACATATGTCAGGGAGACTTTCACTATGTCTTGCCAAATTAGGCAATACAATGAAATGTGAAGGACTTGATGAATTCAATTGGATCTTATGAAAAAAAACAAGCAAGACACCATGAGAAGGGAACTTTATGCTTATGACAAGGACTTATTTTTTGAAACTTATGAATGCAATAGACTGTAAAAATTTCAAAATTTTATAGTTCTAATAGTGGCTCCAACTGGGGATGAATGATTGTGAGATCATTACAAGGATCCATATTTTTGGCTGAGCAGACCAAACTCAAAGTGATGCATTAGGTGAACAAGGCAGCATGAATAAGAATGCAAGTGACCCTACACTACTGTACATGGAATCAAAAAGATTGAAAAAAGGAAAAATTAGGATTGTCCACGTACTTGCAAGCCCTGTTCCTTTTATATGCTAGACTACTGTGCATAGAAAATACTTTTAAAGAGGATCATCAAGAGTTTTCCATGCACTGGCAACCCTTAATCCTCTGTGTTACTTCAAAAGAAAAATTGTTTCAGAAATTTCCCATGTACAGGTAATTCCTAATCCTCACCAGCTATATTTTGTAAATAATAAGAGTCTTCGCCTTTCTTTCCAACCACAACAAGAGGTCCCAGCCACAAAGCTTCAAATTTACCATGCTTGCCCTTCTCCATTATATCATACTTTAATTCAAACCCCTGTAATGACTTACTAAAGAAGGATACTGGTTGTTCATGACCTTCTTCATTCTTCTGTAGCATAACAGCAGCAACAGTGTGCATTGAAGCGAATGAAAAAATCTAAAAAGGTTTTACAAAGTTTAGAGATTTAAGAATAGGAGCCTCCTTGATGGCTCGTTTAATGGATACAAAAGCTTCCAAAGCTTCTGCAGTCCACTCTATCTTTTGTCCTTTCTTCAACATTTTTGATATAGGCTGAATAATCTCAGAAAAGTTAGAAATAAATCTCCTAACAAAATTAATCTGTCCAAAGAATGACTATATTGCCTTAACAGTTTTAGGGACAGGGATTTTATCAATGGCCTCCACTCTTTCAAGGTCTATCCTGATCCATTCCTTTGAAACGATATGCTCCAAAAGCTTACCCTTTGTGACAGCAAAATGGCATTTCTTAGGGTTCAAGCTAATACCATATTCAATAGCTTTTATAAATACCTTTTCAAGATGATAAACATGATCTTCAAACTTCTTTGAGTAAGCAGTGAGATCATCCTGATACACCACCATGAGAATATTAATCAAATCAGCAAACGCCACATCCATGGCTCTTTGAAAAGTCGCCCCTGCATTAGTGAGACCAAATGGCATTCTCAGATAAACATACATTCCCCAAGGAGTTGTGAATGTTGTTTTGTATTGCTCAGATTCTTTAACCTTAACTTGATTATATCCTGAGAATCCATCCATCATAGACAACAATTCGCAGCCTGTCACCTTATGCAATATGGCCTCCATGTTTGGCAAAGGATAATTGTCTTTAAGGGATGCCATGTTTAGATTTCTAAAATCTACACATAATCTGATGTCTCCATTTTTCTTCCTCACAAGGACCAAATTTGAAACCCACGTTGAATGTCTAATTGGCTTAATGATTCCACCATCTCTGAGCTTCGCAAATTCCTCCTGCATTTTAGGTTCCAAAGTTGGATTTATAGGTCTCTACTTTTGTCTAAATGGTTTAGCATCTGACTTCAATGGTATCTCATGCTAAAATAAATCCTCCCTATACGCTTTTAAATTCTCATAAGACCAAGCAAAAACATGTTTATATTTTCTCAACAATTCAATCAACATTCTTCTAATTGTAGGATTTATCCTTCTCCCTATGTATACCCTTTTTGGTGCCATACCAGTCCCCAAGTTAATTTCTTCAATATCTTCTCTTTTGACTGGTGTCTACTTCATAAGGGACCGATCAACTCCATCATACACCCTCTCAAGTGCCACTAATCCTTTAGGAAGTTTATTTTTTTTAAGCTACAAAATCTCCTTCCCAAATACTATCTCTTTTCCATCGACTTCTTCAACAAAGGCATTGAAGTCAATCTCTTGGGCTTCATACTGATCAACACAATGCAAAAATTTTAAAAGGTCAGTATCATCATTAAAAACCTGCCAGTTGATTATATATGTTATCAGGCACATCAGGCCTTGTCTTGAATTCAATTTGTGACACTCCAACCAATGTAATATCATCTCTTTTCAATGCTACATTCGTGAGAAAATCAGCCATTATGTTTTTTGATCTATCCACCCACTCAATTGAGAAGGCATCAAATAGCTCAATTGTATCCCATACAACATTTCTATATTGATTTAGTCTTTTATGTTTTGCTGCATAATTTTACTTAATTTGTGATACAACTAACTCTGAATCCCCTAGAACAGCTAGCAATTTGATTTTATGTTTCACAGCTATATTTAATCATGTTAATAAAGCTTCATATTCCGCCACATTGTTTGTACACTTGAATGCTAACATGAATGAATACTTAAAAGTAATACCTTCTGGTGAAACAAAAACTATCCCTGCTCCATTACCTTCTTGGCTACAGGCTCCGTCAAAGTACATCTTCCACACACCATTGTAGTTTTGTGCAGCATGCTTCTCAATTGGATCGCTATTGATCAACTGTGGTTGGGCTGGTTCTATATTGAAACTCCCAAGATCGACATCACAGAAACAATTTATTTGATCTTGTGGCACACAGTCAATAAGTTGATTCATCCTTGGCTCCCTATATAGTTTCACCTCTTGGCCATTTATCGGAATGGTTGCATAAGATAGATCAAACGGAACATTTCCACCAATTGCTGCCGTCCACTATCTTGATAAAAGCATACCAAACTGAGGAGGGGTGTCAATTACTGTTATATCAATATTGTAAGCCACTTGAGGATAAGCAGCTATCTTGACTTCAACATCCTTCATTATACCCACCACAGGAACGGGTCTATTATCCATTGCATAACATTTTCCTTCATGTGTATTCACCCACATGCCTAGTTGTTTCATCACTCCCACTAGCATAATATTCATGGTAGCACCAAAATATATCATGCAATTCCTCAATAATTTATTATTTATGAGTAATGTAGTGAAGAAAGGATCAACTTGTGGAGGACTTGTCAACACATTATTCAAGCAAATTTCTGGGATATTTACTTTATCCTACTTATTTTTAGCAGCCGTCTTATTTTCAGAATTTACATGTTTATCATTTTCATTTGTTATCAATTGTACTGCACTATCTCTATATTCCTTAATCTGCATCATCTCAAGAAGTGGAACATACATCTTTACCTAAGACAAAGCCTGAGTGAAATCAAAAGAGGACCCTTCTGCCTTAATCATTCTCTTTTGTTCTAATGTTTCTCCTTTGTTCTCTTCTCTTTCTGTTTTACCTTACTGATTAGTTTTTTGAATTTCTTTACGTAAGTCTTTCACTGCATCCTTTTGGATAGGCTTTTGTTTGCTTTCTTCATGTTGTTTGTTTTTAGTTTTCTTCGAAAATCCTTGTGCAACCTTTTGATCTTTCATAAAAATGCCTCTAGGGACACCCTCTTTCTCATTTACTATCCTGTTTCTCAGCCAATACTTACTCCTTGCTTCTTCTACTGTAGCAAAAATCAATCTTTTTATTTCTTCCTCAGTAAGTCTCCTCACATTACTTTGAGCAAGAACCTCAACAGGTTGTGGTTCTGCATAATCATCCTCAGAATCAGAAAAGGCATGCTGCTCAGCCATATGGACATTGTACCTTTGTTTTGAAACATGATATTCATAACCTCCCTCCTCCAAAGATGAGTATCTCTCCTCAACATGGTGAAAAGCATTCAAAGTTAAGTAGATCGTGTGATCTTCTCCACCATCTCCCATTAACACTCCTTGCATCCTCTGAGCTACAACACAATACTCAGGTGAATGTGGATTATCACAAGCCTCACAAAAATAATTGTTGTTCACCATATATGTTCCCTTCTTTCTCAATGGATCAGGAGTATCCTTGTTTCTAGGCCTATCTATAATAGGTTTTCCATCTTTCCAATTTGTGTTATAAGGAATATCATGTAATCTAGGCCTTTCATTCCTATATGTGTTCTCCTACTTATATTGATAATTATTATTTTGTTGAGGAGCTATAGGGTTGTCTCTCTTGTTCATTATCCCAGCAGCCTTTCTGTTGTTCTCAATTGTTAATGCTATCTTTTGTGCTTCAGCTAAGTCCCTTGGGAACCTATTTCTCAGTTCATACCCTGTTTTAGGGTCGAATGCATTCAGGTAAACACTTAATGCCATAGAGTTAGGTAACTTTGATCTGGGAGGTATTCTATTTTGCAATTTATTAAATCTTCTATTGAAATCAAATATTGAATCATTCTAACCTTTTTGAATTCGCATTAGTTCATGAAGTGCAGCATCTGGTGCACTTAGATTCCCAAATTGCTCAAGGAATCGATCTTGAAGTATTTGGAGAGAATCAATAGAGGCCGTTGCTAAGCTATTGAACCAGTCCCTAGCTTCTTCAATAAGAGACATCATAAATAATCTCATATGTAAATCTTCATACGGTACATCCAAAACTTGAATGAAAGCATTAAAACTTCTTAAATGATCTTCGGCTACGATGGCATTAATCCTAGTAAACTTAGGCACCAGGCCTCTCCAGCTACCATCCATAAGGTAAGGATATAATTGAAACCCTACCAAATCAAATTGTCTAATCATGGTAGTATATTGTTGAGGAGGAGGGTTAGGTAGATACTGATATTGGTACATAGGATTGTTGAATTTTGTATTATGATGTGGCACATGATGCTGACCAGTAGGTGGATATACATTTGTATGTTGTGTAGGAATGTGAGGTGGATGATTTGGCTATCTATATTGATTCCCAACTTGATGGTGAGGGACCCCAAATGGATCAAAATACCCTGCACCATGATTACCCTATTTATGAGGTGGAACATATTTTGAGGAACGACCAGCTCTGTGAGTAATGTTCTGAGCTTTCTACAATTTGAATTCTCTCATAGCTTGTATCATCTAAGCTTTTTCTTGTTCTTCCCTCTCCTTTTTTTGAGATTCAAACTGTGCTTTAACTTCTTCATAAGTTAAAGATTCATAATTTTCTTAAGGAGACTCATGATCTGTAGGTCCATGTTGATTACCTTCCATTTTCTGATCATACTCATGTTGAATTCTGATTCGTTCAGCCTCAAGTTCGGCTCTAAACTCAGCTTGTTTCTCAAGATTGTAAAAAGGATTCTTTTGATCTTCTGGGGTACAAGGTTCTGAAGTTAAATTATCTGTCCATGTATCAAAATAGTTCTCACCATAAGGTATTGATAATTTGTCTTTGTTCCTCATGCACATGTCCTCACTTTTCCCTTTACCCTTGTCAGCCTTATCAATTTAGTGTGTCCACTTACTGCTACCAGTAGCAGCTCCAATGCGACCTCCCCTATATTGAGATCTTCTTCCATTCATGTTGCAATATTTTATTAGAGTCACCACTCACTTCCTTAAAAGTGAGAAAGGATTGTTTTTATTATTCCCAGGGGAGTCTTTTTTTTTTTTTTTGACTCTATGATTAAGGCACAAATTCTAAAGCTTATTCCCTAGCGGAGTCACCAATTTGTTAGCTCTCAAAAACATAGGTTTGAACCACGAAAGGTTGCCAAGCTTTCACAACGTTTTAGGGTAACAGAAAAGGTCAAAATATTTTGGACCTTCCACTTTTCAGGTGCTGCTAGACCTAGACGGGCATACCTATTTGAATGAATTGGGCAGACTTAACTTTTGATTCTCTTTTCCTGCAATAATTTGTCCACAATGGCAAACAAAGGTAGACAAAATGAAAAAAAATTTGGTATAAATTGTATACCGATATTCGAAACTAAACCCTAATATGCTCAGTTAATAGATGTAAAAATATGAGTGAAACTAAAGAATGAACACAAAAAGACCAGTGCCTTATAGGGTTTGTGGAGTCAAGAGAAATCTGAAACAAATGCTTTGTTCTAGAAAACATTCAAGTTATTTAGCATCGTATTGGTTTATAACTCGTATAAACATGCAAGATTATTATTACTAAGTTTTTCTTAGTGATCCAACTGACATTCTCTAATTACTATGATCAATTCAAAGAATTTAATCTTTACTGGAAAGAAACTATTAATTCACCATACAGATGCAGCAAATGTGCATTGACAAACTGGGTATAAACTTGTTACACCAATTCAAATAACCAGAAAACACAATATTGGAGAGAGCTTCAATAATATTTCAACGAACACCATAAACAACCGATACCAGAAACAGCTGCACCATAGTATTAGATTTCCATTGATATCTCCATGATTTTACATATGCAACAAAGTCTATAAACTGTGAAACATTGTGTTGCACCCTGTATCTTCTATCCTCTATCCTATTCTACCTATCGCCTATCACCCGCATTTTGTTTTCAAAATGGGTATTTATACATTGAGAATACAAAAGGACGCATCCTTTCAAAAATAGGAAATATCAAAATTACAAAACAAAAGATAGAGAATAATTAGGCTCTATTTAGCCACAAGTGAGTCTTAGCGAGGTGATCCAAATAATCCTAGTGCTCATATGTGTCCGCGTCTCCAACAACATTCCGGATCGTGATTTCCATCTTCACCATCTCCTCATTTTGCTCGGTTGCTTCCTCTATTGCTCTATCCTCTGCAGAAGCTGTCTTCATGACTTCATTCAACATTGACTCACATTCATTTTTCCATTTGGTTGCATCTTTCAATTTTCCTTTATCATTAGAGAATGTGATCACAGTTTTCTTGGCAGCCTCAATTAATCCTTGTTCATCCCCTTGTAGTTCCTCATAGAAGTTTCGATGGCAATTGATAATATGATTTGCAGCTTCAAGTGCAGTACTATTAGCATCATCACTTTGGGCCAGTTCATGAAACTTCTCCATGATTCGTCCATTCATCCTTATATGCTCCTTCAATGCAGCAAGAGTATGAGAGTATTTTCCCCACAACTTATTCAACCAAGATGTCAAATTATCCTGCCTCCTCTTGACAATTGCTGCAATTGCATCATGCTTTCCCTGAGCATAAGAACGTGATCCTATCCAATGATCTTTTGCCTGAGAGCTTTCTCCTTGAGTCAGCATTTTGGTTGGCCCCATTGAAATACCAACCAAATCCTTTAGTCTATCATTCTCTCTCAACATTCTTTCATCATTTTCCTTGTACATTTCTCTTTCTTTTATCAGCATCTAGATCTGTGCTTTATTCAATTTTGCAATATTGATTCCAATCTTCGCAGTAGCCACAGGATCAGCCTCTCCATCTTTTAGGGTCATGACATGGCCAAATGCCTTCTCTATGTCAATTACCACTAACTTCTTGTGAGGCGTGTATAAAGCCCAGATCATCAATGATCCTTCATCAGTATTGTACTTAGACCCTACATACACCTCTGTAACACTTTCTCTATCAAGCTTATGTGTAGCATTGCTATCCCTCAAGAAACTATCAAAAACAAGGGTTGAATTCAAATCAAGTCTAGGAAAGATCATGACTCCAACACTTTTCAGCATTTTCCTTCCCTTTTCAGGAGTCATATTTGTCATTTCATCATCCACACATTTTCTCAATTGACCTAGTAATTGCTCCTCATTCCCTGAGGTGACATCACCAACATTTTCTCTGATTTCTTTCCCCTTTTGTTTGTACAGGAAAGCTTTAAATTTTGGGAAATTTATAAACTCATCATCAGAGACAAATGATCTATATTCCATATGCCTTGCATTAATATCACCACTTTCAATACTCTATTCTCTAGTTGGGCAAACATACTGCTGAGTCCTCAACCTAGATACCTTCTCTGTTCTGCTCTGTGGCACATTATCCTTTGGTGTTTCCTCTTCTCCAGAAGACAATAGCTCTGCTTCTTGTATCCCTTTGGTTGTACCTTTCAACCACCATTTCAGCTTCATCTTCATCCAAGTTTTTGATCATATCATCAAAGGGATAGGGTACATGCTGATACCCTCCAAAATTAATCCTCTCCTTGGCTGAATTGATATACCCTTCTGGGTCAAAGCTCCTCCTAGATGGTCCTCTCTTCATATTATAATGCAACAACTTATCAAGGATTGAATTGTATCCTTCCTTAGACAACACAATGAAGTCACCAAAACACAATGTACTAGGCATAAAAGCTTGCTTCCCAAAAGAGTTGAAATGCATCACACTGCTGTAATCCATCTATCTAACAATTTCCAAATATGCAACTCTATTTGGAACTGTCCTTGGCAGAATGAAAGGGGCATCTACAAATCCATATACTCTAATCACAGTAGCTCCCTTCAAACAATACCAGTCTCCCCAATTATGATCAATTGACCCATTGAAGTCCTTTGGCCGCAGGAACCTCTTGATCTCATTAGTCAATGAATAATTACAAGGATACTTATACAATCTATATAATGTTTTCACAAAATGTTCCTCAAAATGAATGAAACTAGAATTGGAAAACTTGTTGTCCCAAATAGCAGTCCACAACTGAACAGGCAATGCCTCACCCTCCTTACCAATTTGAGAAATTCTTATTTCAGAAGGCCATACTCCTAACTCTTGTCCAAAATGCAGCACCAAGTGCATCAACAATGAATAGTGTCTGAGATGAACAATAGAAGCTCCACCCTTGATGGCCATCAATCCTGACTCAAGCCCCCTAGAAATGTATGAGGCATAGTCAAATGGCCTGGAGTTATGATACTGGATATCTACTGCGATAATCATTGGCACAATTGACATGAATTTTGGGGCATCCATTCCTAACACCTGACACACTGAGAAATATGTGTACTTCATATAGAGCTTAAACAAATCTACATGATATGGAGGCCCCTCACTATCTTGTAGAGGTTCTGGCTTGTTGCCCTATTTGACTCTATGAATTGGCAACCTCCAACCCTTATATATTGTATCCATTCTAGAGAATTCCTTCTCCAACTCTTCACAACTGATCTCCTCATTGCAGAACCCTTCCAATTTGAAAACCTCACCTATTGCTTCTTTTGATACGTATATATGTGGATTTCCAGATGGTTCACATATAGCTTTATATTTTGGATCATAATGATTTGCAAGCAATTTCACTAGTTCTGCATTGACAAACACATTAGGGCACACCAATTTCCCTACATTCAGCTTCCATGGGTTACAAATAGGTTCAAAGTGATTTCTTCTATGATAATGGAAATTGAATAGCTCATACCGTCTTACAGTAGTCTAGACATCACCTATGAACTTGCATTTATCATCTAACTTACCAACTTCTTCCCTAAGTTGTGCGGACCTTCTAGATTTAGGCCCTAAACTAGGTAGCTGATCAACAAGGTCTTGATTCAACCTCCGTTCAATGCCCTCATGCTCTGTATCAACCTTTTTTTTCTTTCCTTTTGACTGACTACTCTCACTAGGAATCTACCCTTAGCCCTTCCAGAAGCAGAAGACTCCAATCTTAAGCTTACAGAATCAAAAATGTGAAAAGCTGAGAAGCAATTACTTACAGTATTCTGCTCGAGCTCCTCAGACTAAAAAATGTTCTTGTTCTCTGTTCACCTTGCCAATTCTTCTGCAATCAATTCAGTACAAGAATTGATTAAATCTTCACTGTTATATCCCGTCGAGCCATTAATGAAGCACGAATGAAGGCTCATTTGAAATTGGCACTGTCGCATCAAATGTCCTATCGGCAAAATATTTTCAAATCTGGGACGAAGTCCTTTTGCAACATTTACTAAACCTTTCGCCAAGACATTCTGCAGTCATACTGACACCTAGAACCAAACTGATGACTATCACTTATGTCTTTCATGTCGCTATGATAATTGTGAGTCAGGGAGATGTTACATAGACTTCATTGTGTCCTACCGATGTGCATTCTTCAATGTATTCTCTAGTCGCTGAGACATAATCACCCTTTAGCTGATGAAAATAATCTTGCTGATGAAATAAATTGCATCGGCAAGACTCTGAAAAACTCAGAAATACTTATACCGACACCAAATGTTTCACTGAACCCGTACCTCTAGAATACTCCATTCGGCAAGACTCACCCTGAAATACTCTATCCGTATAACTTTCAAACCTCGATGAAGCTCATACCGAAGACTTCTTCTCCTGGTGATACATATCCCTATCGGCATAAGTTTTGAGTTGGCAAGACTCCATAGCTTATCTCCAATAGCCCTTTGATCCCCTTGTATTTGGTTCGGCAAGACAATAGCCACTTCGCCAAGACCTTCCCCGATGCACATACGTCTTACCGAGACATTTGTTGGCAAGCCAATCGGTAAGACAAAAGGATTTTGTTATGACTTCGTGCTGATACCAATCAGTCTGGCCGAAATAACCCCTCTATGTACTATTCGATATGACATATTGTATTCACTATGACATTACATCGATGCCCCAAATTATGTCGATATATTTTTTCTATATGTCGGTCAGCAAGAAAAAATACTTCGCTATGACTTTACTCAGACAATAATTATTTTGCTGATATGAATCTTCTCAGCCACCGAAACAAAAGAAGTGTCCTGCCGATAATCTACAACAAGTATATATTAGTGAAAAATACATATGACAGGGAGACTTTCACACTGTCTTGTTGAAATAGGAAATACAATGAAATGTGAAGGACTTGATGGATTCAATTGGATCTTATGACAAAAAACAAGCAAGACATGATGAGAAGGGAACTTTATGCTTATGACAAGGACTTATTTTTTGAAACTTATGAATGCAATAGACTGTAAAAATTTCAAAATTTTATAGTTCTAACAAGGTTTTTACATATCCTCGCCAACCTTCAAGGTAGCACTCACAACAACCTTCCTCATTCTTTTATTAAAGCATCTATATACCTTACTGGTAGTTGAATATCCAAGAAAAATTCCTTCATGAAATCTAGCATCAAACATCCCAAGATTCTCGTCATCTCTTTCAATGTAACATCTATTTCCAAACACCTTAAAGTATTTCGCAGTAGGAGCATTACCAGTCCATAACTCATAAGGACTCTTTGTGTTGTTTCCTCTAATCTAAAATTTGTTAAGAACATAAACAATAGTGTGTATTGCCTGTCTCCAGTACACATTAGATACATTTTCTTCTTTCATCATGGTTCTTGTAGCTTCTTGTATAGTCTAGTTCTTTCTCTCAACCACTCTATTCTATTGAGGGGTTCTAGGAGCATAAAACTGTCTATTTATTCCATGCTCTTCACAAAATGCATTAAAGTCTATTGATTAAAGTCATTAGAAGTGAATTTTCCACCTCTATCAGATCTCAAAAATCTGATTCTTAGGTTCACTTCATTTTCTACTCTTGCTTTGAACACTTTAAACCTATCTAGATCCTGAGTCTTATCTCTAAGAAAAGAAACCCATGTCATTTGAGAATAATCATCAATAAGGAGCATGAAGTACCTGTCACCATTTAGGCTTCCTATTCTAGTAGGACCATAGAGATCTATATGAATTAATTACATCATTCTGGTAGAAGTTTTCTCTTTTCCTTGGAAACTACATCTTGTTTGTTTCCCTAATTGACAACTTCTACAAACAATATTAGTAGGCTTTATGATTTTAGGCAGACCTCAGAGAACATCTCTTGAACTGATCCTGATTAGATTATAAAATTTTACATGTCCCATTCTCTGGTTCCATAACCAACTTTCATTAACCTGAGATACAAGGCATTGATCATCAACACCCTTAAGTTGATATATGTTTCCATGATTTCTCCTTCCTGTAACAACCATAGCTCTGGATCCTTTTATGATCTCATAGGTATTATCCTGAAACCAAAGTTTGAAACCTTTGCTACACATATTTCCAACACTCAAAAGGTTATGCCTTAGGCCCTTTACATAATATACATAATCAGTGCTATGAATTCCATCAAAACTAATTGTACCTTTCCCAAAAATCTTTTCTCTAGAATCATCACCAAACATGACCAAACCACCATCATACTTTTTAAGTTTAGTGAACTTACTTTTATCTTTGATCATGTGATTAGAACATCCACTATCAATCACCCAATAGTCTTCATCCTCTCTAGCATGAAAGGTGTTGACAAAAGTACCTTCCATCTCATCCTTCTTGTTCTCCAAATCACTTTTTCTTGCACATTTTCTATAGTTAGCAGACACAAATTTATTCTCCAATGCTAAGAACAAGCATTCACTATCATCACCCTTATAATTAGATTCATCATCAGAGATTCGAGCTTCTTCCCTAACATAGTAATTTTTTATTTATTTCTTATCCTTTCTATCTTTATGATCTTTGTTCTTCTTATGTACAACTCTATTTGGACATCTTGAATCATAATGACCAATATTACCACAACTAAAAAATTTAAAGGGAAACATACCTTTATACTTATCGGTACCTTTCTTCAACTTTCTTGTAAAATTCACTTCCAACTCATTTGAACCATCACTATCTAGATCATCTTCAGTCTTTATTGCTTTAAATGTTGTTTCTATCTTCTCCTCTTTCTTTCCAAACTTTCTCATCTCAAATGCAGTCAAGGTGCCAAATAGTTGTTCTTTAGTATATTTCTTAAGATCATACATTTCCTCAATAACTGAAACCTTGTCACTATAACATTCTAGTAGGGTCATTAGAATCTTCTCAATTATATCTTGACTAACCAAAGTGCCCCCTTGATTCCTAAATTCATTTGCTACTAGATCAAACCTTTGGAAATAGCTTGCAATATCTTCTCCTTCTTTTTTCAAATTCTCATATATATTCTTTGTTGTCAGCTTCTTTTTCAATTCCACTCTATCATTCCCTTCATAAATATCTTCCAACTTCTTCCAAACTTCATAAGCAGTTCCCAAAGAAAGAACTTTTGTTTGCTCAGTTTTGGATAAAGCACTGTAAATAACATACCTCGCTTTTTCATTCTCCTCATAAGTAGAAACCTTATCTATAGTAGTAGGACCACTCGTCAGTGAAATATACTTTGTCTCAATAGCCTTCCAGGTCTTGTAACCAAGAGAGATAACATGACCTCTCATATGCACTTTTTGATCACTGTAATCAGATCCATCGAACATAGGGATTTCCAACTTATGTGCCATCATATCTTCCTTAACCAGTTAAGCTCTACACCAAGGAACCAAAGATCTGATACCAATTGTTAAAAGGTGTAGGAAAATTGATAGGGGGGTGAATCATTTGTCACTAAATTCAAACACAAAACTTCAAACACTTATCAACTTCACAACCACACTATTTTTTTATTAAGTATGAACATGAAATTTAGATAACAGAAAGAAAAATGAACACAATGAACACCAAATTTTACGTGGAAAACCCAATAAGGGAAAAAAACACAGTGAGTATTAACTCACATTATAAAGTGATAGAAAAAATAAATACAAGAGGCTCATTGCCAAGGGCTCACTACCTGTAGAAATGAATCATTGTCAAATAGGGAGGCTCATTGCCTACATATACAAAGGATAACAAAAAGATCCACCAAAACAATTTACACACATTTGTAGCCTTGATCAGAAGATTGCAAAAACCTTCAACTCACTACTTTCAGGAATCTAACACAATAAAGTATAGTTGCTTCAACTCACTTTCACACAACTCTGCTCTTCACTTGTGGTTTACTTCATTACTTTGTATGTTTTAATCCTTCACAACTCGACTTGAATTTATACCATCTTCAACCTTAGAAACTTTCTCCAAGGTTGGCCACATATGCTTCAATTCATAATTTGAAATTAGGTTGGCAACTCAACATTTCCACGGTGGAAAGGAATGAGAGTGGACCAAAACACTTAACCAAGACCAAAAGCAACATATTGGATCAACCACATGCTTCCTTAATTAATTTTTTAATTCTTCAAGTGAAGTGTAAACACCAGGTTGGCCAAACATAATGAAAACACAAATGAACATTGACGTACACACTTCCCAACAAGAAGATAACACACAGATGATGTAACACACTTTATCATGCACTTGAACACACCTTAGATACTTTCAGATACATCCGTAGCAAGTGCAACAACCTTCGAACATAGATCACCTTCCATCATTCCATCCACACTTTGCAAACACATAACAAAACTCTGAAACTCAACTTCCAGAGCACTAAACCACAAACATATCTACTAGAACCTAGAGAACATTATTATAGGACATATTCTAGATCCCCAAGACGTGAAAGAAATCAGTGGAGGACTGCAAAGTAGAAACATTTCTCCCAGTCCATAGATAAGCAACTCTGTCAAACCGGTTCACACACCGGTGAACACAACTTTCACACTCCATCAAAACAAAAGCTAAAAATTAGGAGATGACACCAACAAATTCCCAACAACAACTCTTTAGATCCACACAAGCATAGGATCAACACAAAAGAAACGTGCAACACAAACTAGAGCACATTCTGAACACATACATAACTTTGACTTCACTCTTTATTAATTTTCTAAAAAGCACTTGGTAACTCATCATTTTAGCACATCTACAACATCATAAGGATAGCTCCATGAACTCTCAACATCTCAACTATACATGCACAATCTACAACATTCTAAACTATGTTGACAACAATGACAACATTAATGACAACACCACCAAACTTGCTCATACTTGTAACAAACCTAGAAAACCTCTTTTTAATCAAAATAAATCTTAATCAGGCCTTATTTGGAATGTTGTAAATTATTGTAACACACTTTCACACTTTTCTATGCTTGTCATTAATAATTGGTCTCTCTTATTCTTTAATTGGCCCTATTTTTCATCTGCAAGCCTCAATTTTTTAATGCATCTCTTCAAGGATAATCCCGACACCAATCATTAAGCAATCATAATTTAGGTCTTTCAGGTTTGAATGGCCTAGATTTAGTGATTTGGGACTCATTCACTACCTTAGGAGAGTGGGTCCCACCTAGATCTTTTGCTCCCAAACCTAATTTCACACCTTTCTAAGAATTTTTAAATATGGTTCCAAAAATTTAGGCCCATGGGGCTCATTCACCATCTTGGATGAATGAGTCTCATGTGACCCAAAATCAAAATAAATTCAAATTTACGGCAAGATTTTATTCTCCTAGATTGAATGTCAGCTTGTAGTGTTGTAATTTCAGGAATTCTTGCATAATTGAGTATAAATACAAGTTTCTCTCTCTCATTTTAACCCCAAGGATTCAAGTATGCATCCTTATAGCAATTTTGAGTTCACAAGAGAATTCAAGTGTTTTCAAGAGCATTCAAGGGTATATTATCAAGAATTTTAGAGTACCATTCAAGCATCAATCATCATATCAAAGATTTCATGCATCATGTTTGTTATTGTGCTAACAATTATGATGCATGGTTTTGTGATTCAAGCAAGTGTTTCATTCAAGATCAACATCATTGAAGCAAGAATCAAGATCTACATCCATTGCATCCATCTCAATCATATTTGCAACACTTTATTGTAAGGGTTTGGTGAGTTGCAACATCATATCTTGTTCATTCATCATTCTCCATTCATATTTCATTTTATTTCAAGGTTTGATTTCGAACAAGGGGTTTGACCAAGGAAAACCTGTATTAACTAACCCAACAACATTTCCCCCTCTCCTTTTTTTGTGATTTGCAAGTCTAGGTGGAAAATTTCCTAAGGAGACAGATTGGAGAAAAAATTTCAAGAGTTCAAAGTTGTTAAAGTTGTCATCAAGCCTTGGAGAATATTGGAGAACACCTACAAGTTGGAAATCAGGGTTTCAAATTTGGAATTCAATCAAGGAGGATAGAGGAAACAAAGAAGAGCGGGATCAACCTTTGAAACTTTAGAAAAGACCAACTAGACTAATTCACCACTTATGGTGAATGAGTCCTAGTTCCAATCAAATTTTAGGTCTTTGCAAATTTAGATACCCATTTGGAAAATTCTTGTTCTTGCATAGTTTTCTAGAATTTGGACTGATTTGCCTAGCTTGGCAAATGAGTCCCATTCAAAATTAAAAACATATTTTCTAGTGTTCCAGACCTCCATCCAGTCATTTCCAAATTTCTAGGTGCACACCTTCTTGTCTTCAATTTTTTATGTTGTTTCATTTACTTTTCTAGGTCATTTTATAGGTTATTACATTGAATTAGGGTTTACTGTGGCATCTTGCATTTCATTATCTTTTCCAAGTCTAAACTTGGTGTTGAACCCCTATTTTTCTACATTCAACCCCTAGGAAAACCCTATTGGAAGATCTCTTTCCCTTTTGCATTGAGATCTCTACGGTTATCCTTAAGTGAAATCATCTTGAGAGTGGGTGTGCTCTATGTTCTAAACCATACAATAACAGTCATCCTAAACACCATTTTTTAGAGGTTCCACTTTGATCTCAAGCCCTTTCAACTTTCATCTTGGCTAAACCATCTGCCATATGATTACCCTCTTGATAAATGTGGTTGATCCTGTATGCTTCAAACTTGGAAAACAACTCTCTTATAGGCCACAACCAGTGACTAAGCTTCTAATTTGGTGTATAATTAAGCCATATGGAATTTACTATTATGAGTGGGTCTCTTTCAAGGTGAATCTCTTTAGTTCTTATTTCTAAACCCATTTGTAGGCCAATCATAATCGCCCTAAACTCTTCTTTATTATTGGCGCATTCCCCAAGTTATATGGATTTGTCAGAAAATGTTTTACCTTTTTTATCACATGCAACACACCCAGCTCCTCGACCCTGGATTTCCTTTAGAGGCCCCATCAAAGTTGATTTTAATCCATCCATCTTCCAATTCCATCCACTTCACTTCCAACTTTTTCTTTTTTATTTTTCTTTTTTTCACAACCCCTAGACCCACAAAGGGGGGTTTCAAACCCATAAATGACTTTATCATCCTATCATCGCAGTTTGTGAATATTTTACTTAGTTTTCTCCTAACAACTTCATTGAAAAATTCTAAAATAACTCCCTAAATCTTCACACAAAGCCTTTCATGCTCCATTTCTTTTCTTTGAAAAATCCTCATGCTCCTTTCTTTCTATATTTCCCACATGATGGAGGAAGGAGTAACCACCCATCTACTGTCAAAAAAAAATTTCTTGTAAGGGAGTGGCCACATGTTGAACCAGTCCACTAACTTTGAAGGAATCAAGATTTGTAGATTTAACTTCCCCATGAATAATTTCCAACATTTATCT
This sequence comes from Sequoia sempervirens, assembly GCA_007258455.2. Classification (NCBI taxonomy): domain Eukaryota; kingdom Viridiplantae; phylum Streptophyta; class Pinopsida; order Cupressales; family Cupressaceae; genus Sequoia; species Sequoia sempervirens. The sequence continues at coordinate 718,057,484 of VDFB02270651.1, forward strand.
ATGTATGGGAAAGTAAAAAGAATGTGATCAACTATTTCATTATTGCATTTGCATAACACACACCTCTTAGGTCCCTAGATTCCAAAGGTAGCAAGTCTATCCTCCATGAAGATTCATTTTTTGGATTTCCAACCATGAGAAAAATCTCACTTTTGGGAGGAAATTTTTTCCCCAAATGAGCTTGCTTGGTCAATTTTTCCTAGCCACAACTAGTTCCTTAATTTTATACCTGAATTTGACTTTGTATATCCCATTGCTGAAACCACACCATCTAAGGAGGTCATCCTCATTGGAGGGAGTGAAAATCATATTCCTTAATATAACAATAAGTGCCACCTTTTGAGCTTGTGGTGCATCAATGTCTTGTAGTGAGTTCCATTCCTACTGCCATGCCCCATCTCGATAATGAATCTTTTCCATAATTACTAACTTTGGTACCCCAAACATGAATGGTTTCTACTTTTAATTATTCAAAGTTTGGCAGACTGTCAATTGGCACTAAACCTCCTCAAGAGTCACTCTAGAAAGAGGCACTATGCCCATTTCTGATTTCCCATGTAACATGTTTAGAGACGATGTCTCTACACTCTAGAATATAATTCCATATTGTGGATCCCCTAGGTGGATCTACAATAGTTAGTATTTATGTGGGTCTATTAGAGTCCAAGTAATTCCTTCTAAGAATCTTAACAAATTTTTGTAGCTCTACTCCCCCTTTGTGTATAGATACCAAACTAATTTCCCCCCCTTAACAAGCTTCATTATTGTTAGTTTCTTGATGCCTATTCCACTTGCCTCCTTTTGGGTGCATACTTTGTCCCATGCTACAAATGGGAAATTTTGTTGCTCACCAGGTCCAATCCAAAAAAACTCCCTAAATATTTAGCTGAGATCCCCTTCAATTGATTTTGGGATTCTTAGGTAGGCCATGGAGTATACTAGGATGTCAAAGAGAACCACCTTTACTAGCAATAGTCTTACAGCCCAGGAGAGCCACTTACCTTTCTAGGTGCCTAGCTTGTTCTTGCAACTACTAATTAGATTCTCCCAATATCATTTCTTGTTGATTGCCCCATATAAAGGTGTCATCAAAAACCTACCCAAGAATTTGGCCACCCTCAAATTCAAAATCCTTTCCAACTATCTCTACTAGCTTGGTTGGGTATTGAGAAAGAAAACCTCTAAATTTCTTCTAAATTTCTCTAGTTAATGCTTTGACCAGACGCCAAACAATACTCATTAAGGAAGGTTTTGATTGTCTTGGCTTCTTTACTCCTAGCTATACTAAACAACATAGTATCATCAACAAATTGCTGATGGGTGATTTTATCCAATCCATTAGCCATTGAGACCCCCAACCACTTCCCCTCTCTCCTTAGTGAGTTGCTTCCCCTACCCCATATTTTAAACATAATGATGAAAAGGAATGGGGAGAGAGGATCACCCTGCCTCAATCACCTAGTTGATGTAAAAAATCCATGTTCCAATGCATTGATCGGGATTGAAAATTTCTTTGTTGAAATGCAACTACATACCCAACTAGTCTAGTTTTCTCCAAACCCAAATTTCATCAATACTTCCATCAAGAATTTCCTATTCACTAGATCATATGCCTTTAAGATGTCTAGCTTGAGGATCATGTTGGATTCCCTTTCCTTTCTCCCCAAATGTATTATCTCATGTGTAATTATGATGCCCTCAACAATTGACCTCCTAGGGGTAAACCCACTCTACTCTTCTAAAATGATCCCGTTCAGTACAATATTAAGTATGTTAGCATTGATCTTGGTTACCACTTTGTAGAATATGTTGCATAATGCAATTGGTCTAAAATCATTCATTTTCTATGGATCCTTCCTCTTGGGGATCAGGGAAAGGAATGTGTGGTTGAGTTCCCCCAACATTGTCATCTTCTTTCTAGACTCTTCAATAGCCAATGCGATGACTTCCCCAACTATATCCAAAATTTTTTGGAAGAAGCCTGTTGGGAATCCATCTAGTCCAGGAGCTTTGCCTGAGTTTAGCTAGAACATAGCCAATCTAACTTCCTCCTTATTGAATTTTGTATAAGGGTCCCCATTCTATTCCATGTTGATTATGTTGGGGATGTGGCTGAGAAGCAAGTCCCTTACTTCCCTATGCTCCAGAACTTCTCTATTTAACATTGTTTCAAAAAAAAATATTGCTTCATTATTCAACTCTTCTAGTGACTATGTCATTGTCCCATCCTCCCTTTTGATCTCTATGATTTTATTTCTTCTTTGGTTTGCAAAAATCATTTTGTGAAAGCACTAGATGTTTTTGTCTCCCTTCTTTAATCATGTCTCCCTAGACTTTTTCCTTCAAAAGCATTCCTCTCTCTTTAGGACTTTGATAAGTTCCTCTTTCAAAGCTCTTTCATTTTCATAGTCCTCATTTCCCATTCATTTCTCAATGATGAGTTCATTTAGTGCTGCCAGAACCTACTCTATCCTCTCTTTTTCCTAGAATATATTCTTGTAATGCAACCCATTCCATCCTTTCATCTTTTTTTCACATAGTTTAATTTCTTACTAATCTTGTATAGATATGAGTGGTTCCCTATTTGAATATCATCCCAACATGATGATATCAAATATGGTAATTTGTCATCTCTTAGCCACATGTTTTTGAACTTGAAAGGGTTTCCTTTTGGTGGCACATTAGGTTGCATAAATAATTGAACAAAAAAGTGGTTCAACCTAGTATAAGGCAATATCATCACTTCCCAGATATCATTTTTCCTCTCCCATTCCCCAAACAATAGAAATTGATATAGCCTCTCAACAATTTTGGTGAACCCTTTTCTTCTATTTGACCATGTATACATCCCATTCTTGGCATTTAGGTCTCTTAGGTAGTTGTTGTCAATAAACTCCTAGAAGTCCTGTTGGAAATTGGTGAGCTAGTCTTTTCCCCCACACTTCTCTTCATTGGTCAAAGTGGCATTGAAATCACTTACTATGATACTTATTTCTCCATTCAAGCTTTTAAGGCCATTAGAGATTTCCAACCACAAAGATCTCTTATCTATTGTTGATGCAGGCCCATACGCATCACAGTAAAAAATGTGCATTCCATTGTAATGATTTACACCTCAACATTAGCCAATTCCCATGCTCACTAATTACCTCCCCAATAATTTCTAATGGATTCCAAATGATACCTAGACCTTTTGAAGCTCCTTCTACACTAATGAAATTTCCTTTCTATTGCCTCTAGTATCCTAACCTCTTGTCACCACCTTCCTTGATTAATTTAGTCTCTTGCAACAAGAAGATATCAACCCTAGATTGGTCAATTTGGTGCTTGAACAAGCGCCACTTGTCAAGGGAATTTATGCCCATGACATTCCAAGTTATGGGCCTTAATGCACCTAGGGAAGGATAACATCCTTACCCGACCTCAATTATATTTGTCCTATAGCATTGGCTGTAATCTCCAATTTTGCCTTATTTGTTTTAGGTCCTCTTTTACCATTTTTCTTGATATTTGGTTTTTGTTGATGGGTGTTCTTTCACTTCTCAACACAGGCACCACACAAGTGTACTACCTCTCTTGAAAGGAAACCTCCTACAAACAAGTTGCAAAAAATTATCCTAATGTCTCTTGGGTGTCAAGTCATGACAATGCTTGGAATAGTTCAATTGGTTGATGTGATTTGCTAGTAATCACAGGGTGGCCTTTATAGTTTACAAAGCATGATGAGTTGGATCTGCAAAAGGATTTTCAAAGTGCTGGAATTGGATGAACACTAGTTGCCCACTCAAAACAACAAGTTGGAACTCATCATGTTCATCACATTTAGCTTTGTTGTGATGCATTGAATCCTACTCTATCAAGGAGTAAAAGAAATAGCAAAAGAGGAAGGGTTGAGAGAGCTGTTCTAAATCCTAATCCATGAATGAAGAGTAACAATGGAGGATGTTACAGTAGATAAAATCCCACAAATTGAGTTCTTCTTGACAAAGAGAACCTACAGCTACACAAAACCAATACAATCTCCTAAGGTATGTAGATTTTTTAGATTGTGCATTCACTTCATGAACATATAATTGAACTAAGTTGTAGCAATGAATTAAACAATCCCAGGCTAACTTTACATGATATTTTGCCATCAACAGGTGCCAAAAGTATGGGCTGAGAGTCCATCAAATACCATAACAACATTCACCATTAAAACCATTCAAGAAACTACAAGCTAAATCTAACATGGAGGTTGAACCATGAATGCATAATGAACAAGCTCAAAGAAAACATCCAAAATACTACAATGCTTTCTTCTATTGCTGCAAAATTCCTTTTACACCAGTTAACCAGCACTTACAAATGAGGAGCAAGCCCCTATTTATATTTTTCCAAAGCCCAAATTAATGGCTAGGATTAATTTACATTGTGTGGACTAGATTCAATAAAAATTAGGGTTTCACCTACCCCTAAATATATGACAATATAAAATACAGTTTTGTCTTTTCCCTATTTTGTCTTTTAGTAACCTTGGCTCTATAACACTTTTGTCTTCTAGCTGTTTTCTGGGCTATGGCTGAAAATTGTGGAAAGTTCCCCCTTGTCTAATGTATTTGCAACATTATTTACACCGGTCAAGTGCATCTTTTTGCAGATTGGTGTTGGGTATGTGTAGGATCATCATCGAAAAAATAGGCCCTTAAGTGGCAAAAAATTCAGAAAAATCAGAGTTAGGAAACTTGACATAAAAATTTGAATAAGTTATCTATATTATTTCAAAAATATGTAAGAATAGAATCTATAGAAAATTGAATGTAGTTTCTAAACTACTAGGTTTATTTTTTATTTTTAAATCTATTTGGTGACAATTTGAAATTTCAATGCAGTTAGTAGTTAAATTTCAAGGAAAAAATTAGAAGTAGGTGTCTGTTTGACCACCCTAACCACATTAAAATGATAATGTTTTTTATAAGATTTTAGATATAAGTAGAATCATGTCGGATGTGATGCATATTTTTGTAATTTTTTTCCAAGTAAATAATTAATTATGAATTTTTATTACAAATTTTAAAAAATATAAAAACTCATATGTTTGACCACCTTAACTTGGTCAAAAATTCATGCAATTTAATTTTTCTTTTTTAATCCTATAGCATGTGAAGCATAGAATGTGATACATTTTTTGGATTCAAAAAATGTGACATCATTTGAAAGCTAAAGATGTTTTTCAATTAGCCTATCGACGAGGACTTTAGTTGTAATTCAAATTGAAAATGAATAATAATTATTTATTAAATTCAAAGTAAATCATAATTTATATTGGTAGAAAGCTGAGAATCTCCTTTAAAAACCCTTTTCATTTCATCAATTTTGGGTAAGAAAAAGTCATCAGCCACATACCCATAATATCGCCACTTTTTGGCTCACCATGATCCTGCACATACCCTGTTTCTTGAGAAGTAGATATGCTACTCCTAATCTAGATGGATAGCTCCTAATAGTCATGGTTGTTTAATGAGAGATAAAACAACTCCCTCTATCTCTAACTTTGATGGACAAATTTATGACTTCTTGGCACTAACTTCATTTAACATGTAGTCACACGTTGATTGGTCCTCCTTGGACAAACTATCCATTGTTTATGCAAACGTTGCTTTGGCAACCCTTAACGTCCATCACCTGAGAATTGAAATCCTCTCTGCAACCCAGCTCTATAAGTGGTCATAAATGTTTATCCCCCTTTTCAACAGTTCCCTTTGCTTCTTGGGTCTCATTTCATTGAGCGACCTCCACATAGAAAAAACCTTTTAGAGGATTACAATTGAAATTAAATATTAACTATGTGAAAACACTTTTGATACTTTTTCTAACTGCAGCCAAGACTTGCTCAAAACCTATCATCACTGTAAGATTGATGCTAATGACCCTCATGCCCTAGACACCCTTAGTTCACTTGAACTCAGATGCATCATACCCTTTAATCACAAAACCCATATGAAAAATTTCCTATTCAATCCTCAAGAGATTCATAATCAAACCTAAGACCGTTCGCCAACCCCTCATTAAAATGTATAAATGATTCCTCGGGAACCTATTAGCCATTGATCTCCCTTGTTAAATAATGTATCCTTTTGTTAAGCTCACATGACATTACTTATTCTAGAAATAGAGTGTACCTTATTTCTCAGCTTTGAACGAATAGTAGGGCCCACATAATATGCTAGAAACCTCGCCACAAATGGCCATGTCCACATTCTTTTTTAACTTTAGGCATTGATTTCATAAAATTTTAGCATTTCCTTTCTTTTTTAAAAAGACCATAATACCCATCCCTTTCATAAATGATTCTGCATAAGGTGGCATTGGTAATGAATCTACTATTATGGGGCTTGACATGATTACTACTTTCGGGAAGGAGGTGTGGGGTGGGCATCAGGGATGGCCGTAAATTAGCTTACCACACAACGAGATTTCCGTCACTGCTCCCCACACCAAGACACGCGTAATATCATTGAAGTTACAATTTCTTTGAGTTTGAAAGAATGAGGCTCCCTTAAAAATTAATTCAAATTCCTTTAGTCCCTGCTTTTGATCACGAAGTAGATATGTGTGTCACGGGGATGAAATGCACCTATGCCACAGACATGGCTCAAAGTTAGCTGACGTCTACAAAGATGAAATGTCACCATTCTCATATCATGATTGTCACAAATGATCACAATAATCCTTCATCTGTCTTGCAACTTTCTCATTGTGGCACACCTGGATCCATCTTTGATGTTCATCCTCCCATAAAGTTGTGCTAGTGTCACCACCCCTATCAATCTCAAGTGGTCTGTAGACAAAAATGATCTTGGCTCCACTATGCCAATAATAACTCAAATTATAAGCCTATTGTCTTCCAACTTATTCATGTTTTGCAGAGATGCTGGGATGCAAAACATAAGGTGTGGGAGGGAGCGAAGAAAAAACCATTAAAGAGTAGTCTCTGCAGGACAGAGGACTGAACAAGAAGTCCCTCATCTTAGAAAAAAAATATGATGCCCACAATTCCATCTCCCCTATGCCCTCATCAATGAATACCCTCTAAAATAATGTTTCAACATTATGTTCACCGATTACAACCTCGAAGCATAATTGATCCTGCCATTGAGGCAAATTTGAAAATGTTAAAATTAGTGAGGGTTGCGGCCACTGCCATGGGGAAATCCATGGACAAATGTCAATTTGGATGATGAGATGATGGATGACCTTCATCACAGAGGAGCCCACAACAATTAAATGTAGAGATATGAATGTGGAAAGCTAAGGCATGACTACCATTATGACAATGGTAGGGTGGACAATACCTCCCTTGAGTAGGACATCCATAGAGCTGAAATGTGGGAAGAAAGAATCAAGGAGCCATAGAACAAATGCAGAAGGAAGCAACCGCTTAGACCATGACACCTGCAAAGTATTTTCCCACAAGAAACAATTCTTCATAACATTATGCAACTTCTTCACCTCCATATCCTAGGTCTACCCATCAATCACTACAATTCATTAGAACGTACCAACCCTACAGGATCAGTTGTATCGATGCAACAATTTTGAAGCTACTCCTCTTAACTACTAGTTTGAGTTGATTTAATCATGATCAATTTGCCCAGTATTCAGCTCGCCACCTTCTATAATGATCCACCTGTAGTGATCACCTAAACTTAATGATAAAAAATTTTAGGATGTGAGGAAATATATTCCGCTCTAAATATTCCTCTCCCCTTTTCCCTGATAGTAACTCATAGTAATAGTACGTGAATCTCATTTCAAAAACTTGCATTTCCCCCTAAAATGATCTAATCCTTCCTTTTGTTGATATAATGGATAGGTAAAACCCATGATTTTCTTAAAGGGGAAGAGCATCTGACACATATAAAGGTGTTGGATCCATTTTTTTCATGCTTAGAGTCCATGCTTGATGATTCACAATGAATTCAAAGCTACCGCAGAGGTAAGGAGTGACAAAGCCATACAACAATTTATTTGTATTTTATCACCATTTGATTCTCCCAAGGCCATAGGCAATCCAACTCTTGAAATGATTTTAGATTTGTGAATCCTTGAAGGAATAAATTGAATTCACTCTTCAATGACACCCCACTCTATCATCCATCATTCATAGTTCAAGGGATGCGGAATATAATGTGTGGGTGGTTGCACGAAGATGGTCATTGGGACAACATTGTGGGTAAAAGCTCTGACAGACGAAGAATCCACAAGAAGAGTGCATAGAAGGTGGTGTGGGTTGTCAAGGTAAAAGCGCCATAAAGGAAATGGTGTTGTGTAGATGGCCACATGAGTTGCGACATCTGCAAGAAAAAGTTCCTCCATCCAATTCATCTTGATATAGCTATGATAAAGTCGACCTCTTCTAATACTTCAAGAATTTCATGACAATTCAATACAATCATGCATTCAATTTACAAAAGTATTTTCTAGCTATTAGTGCTTTCTTGGTTCAATTCAAATTAATGCTATGACTGTTACTTTAATAAATGGTTGATGAATCAAAGTTGCTACCACAGGACCTGGATGTATGAGACTCGCCTAGCCTCCAAATTGGGGCAAGATGATATCTTGATCGACCATCCTCACTTAGTCGATGTATGTACATCTAAGCTCTTTGTCCCCTCACTACCACTCTTTGTCCAGTTGAATTAATCTTAGCCCTTAGATATCAAGACCTTTGGCATTCACAACAATAAAGAGCTAGCTCCACAAGACTACAAAAAATTACCGTGTCCACCTAGCCGTTCAATATTTCTTTCTTTGCAAGACCTAATATTTTCTTATTCCACCACCATCCTAATATCACCACTAGGCCACAACTTAAAAGGAAAGTAGTCCCATTATTGTGTTCATCACCTTGCTCAAATCTAAAGAATCACAGGAGCCTAGTCTGAATACACTGCGGAGCAGCCATGGGAGAGAGCCATTTTGGAAATGTCATTGTGTAGATGACCACCCACATTGTGGAATCCATGAGAAAAAACTCTGCTCCATCATAATTCATGTAATACTTCCTCCTCATGCCCTCCTGTGTTGTTAGATTTCATTATGAGCATTCATTTGTCAAAAAGGGTGGACTATCCTTACTTTCCATTATAGAGCTCATAGCCATGTTGGGGCATACAATTAAATGTCTACCAATTTTGTTGGAACCAATTAGAATCTATCCCATGTTAGTGTAATTAATTAATTAATTAATTATTACACTAGCATAAGTTAACTTAGGTCTTGCATTTAATTAATTAAGTCCTAGGTTGCATCATTAGATAAATCATAAATAAATCGGATAATATTCCCTTCCTTGTTTGGTGGGATAAAATTTCTTCTCGAAGATGAGTTGTCATTCTAGAACTTATCTCAACATTTAATAATCATCTAGATAGGGTTCACATGTTGTCTCATGTTGTTAGATCAAGACACATGACAACATCTCATGCATTTTAAGTTTTTGTCTTGCAGGTGATTCTGGGGGGTTTAAGGAGTTCACCTAAAATCCTACATGGTATCAGAGCTTTAGTCCTGCAGAATTCTTCTCAAATATAAGAGATCATTTTTGGCATGAAAGTCTTGTTAGATGCAAGCAGTCATTTTTCATTTCTGCTTTAGAAATCTAGCTTCCACTTAGTTGTAGAACAAAAAATTTCTACGTTTTGTAGCCAGGGTCAAAATCTGAACTGGGTATCTTTTATATTTTTGATATCTTGTACGGATGTCGAGAAAATAACAGTACAAAAATTGGTGCGCGTCATTTTTTCTATTGGTTGAAGGTTAAAAAACTTGTTTTTTTATCTTTTGCTTCTTGAATAAAAAAATGCTTTCTGGGTTTTGTTTTTAGCATCAAAATATTTTTGGGTTTCTATTTTTTTCTACTCATTGTGAATAGATTTTTCAGAAATCAAATCAAAACGAAATTTTTTTGCTAGAAAACCCATTTCTTATAGGGTAAATTCAATTTTTTTGAAAAATTCATAACTTTTGGCCATGGTGTCGGATTTTCGCAAATAAGATATCATCGGAAAGCTGGTTCTGACCTCTACATAGATTTAAGGTCCTTTTAATCATGGAGGCAGATGTGAACATTGGTTTGTGCATGCACTCTGTTAGAACTATAAAATCTGGTGTTTTTACATAAGTTTTCATTCATAAACTTCCAGTTTTGGTCTAACCATGTGCATTTTTCATCTATAGTTTTCCATATTGTCCCATTCAATCAATCATGTTGTCCATTTTTCATGTCTAGGTCCATATCGGCGTAGGTTCATTCTTATCTCCCCGACCCGCTGTGCTTTTTTTGCTTGCAATAAGTCTGTGTTGCCTATCGGCAAGACCTATTATTTGTTACAACGAATGGATTTTCTTGCAGATGGTTTTTGGCATGACATATTTTGGTTATCGGCATATGATAAGTCTATCGGCATTACGTCTCATCAAGTTCATCTTGTCTCGCCGACCAAGGAACAAAATACAACATATCGACATGAGTCAGTATTTGTAAGGGGATGTCATGGTGATACCCATATGTCTCATCGATAGATTATAGTGGGTTCCCTTCAATTGACTTTTGGTATGAGGTTATAACTTTTGGCCTATGGTCCCAGCGATGCGAGTATGTCTCACCAAGGATGCAAAAAGTTTTCCTTGAAATGGCTTTCGGTGGGAGATAAAGCTATCGACATTAGGTCTCCCCGATATCTGTGATCTATAGCGAAACAAATAGAATGAAATGTGAAGTTCAGCGGGAGACTTCTTATGTTCTAGCGACTTACATATATAAGGATTTTTGGCTTAACATAGTTGTCTCGGTATATGGTCTCCCCAAGAGAGATTGGCTATAGCGACACTTCTTGTTTTCGGCGAAAGCATAACATGTGCATAGTGAACACAGGATGATAGCATTTGAATTTTCCTTCGGCAAGACGATATGGGTGTCTCGCCGACTGTCTCACAGGTAAAAACAGACTTTCAAAATCTTGTGGCCGACTTGAATTAAGCACGAATCTTGTGGAGGGCTGACATAATATTTTATTTTGATATTTTTCCATGTTGGTGTATAAATAAGCATGTTGCAATTGTTAATAAGATAGACATTAGATTTTTGATATACTGCAAGTAGATACAGTAGAATAAAATTATCAGACCAGAGGCTATTATTGCATGATTACACCATGGAGGTATTTATGAGATTCAGTTGTTGTTGCTGTATTTCTTTGATGTCAATTATCTCTTGAATAAAAATGAAAAATACTACTAAGTTGTCTCCATGAATGATTTTTCTGGTTGTTTAAATTGACATAACAAGTTTATGTGTGATTTATCAATACACATTTCTTGTATTAGTGTGATCTATTAACTAGTTCTTTCAAGCAAATATTAAATCCTTTTATTGATCACAATAATTAGAGAAACTCATTTTGGATTATTGAAGTATAACTTAGTAGTCACATTTTTACATGTTTATACAAATTGTAAGCAAAACATATGCCAAATAATTTGTGTCTTCTCCAGAAAGTGTTGCTTATCTTGATCTCATCTGACTCCGCATACCCAACAAGGCACTAGTCTCTGCACTTCATCATTTTGAATTCATTCAGCTTCTTCATATCTTTAAATCGACCATTTAGGACTTAGATCATAACATTGTCACTGTGTTCAAATTGGATTTCATTTGTTCATCTCAAATTGCCATTGTGAACAAATTGCTTTTAAAAGATAATTACAAGTCAAGACTGTATTATTCAGAGAGGTACACCCACCCAGGTCTTGCAACACCTAAAGCGTAGAAGGTTGAGTTCTTTCAATCTTGTCTGTTACCCTAAAGCATATCAAGAGATTGATAGCCTCTCGAGGTATCTTGCCTACGTTTTTGAGAGCTAACAAATTGGTGACTCTACTGGGGAATAATTAGAATAAAAGCCCAAACTATAGAGTCAGAAATCTTGCACAGACTCCACTGGGAATAAAAAGTATCAAACTATTTTCTCATTTTTTGATAAAAGTGAGTGGCGACTCTGACAGAAATATTTGCATCTATTCACCATGAACGGAAGAAGGTCTCAGTACAGGGGAGGTCATTCTGGAGCTCCTACTAGTAGTAGTAAATGGGCACACAAGGATGACAAAGCTGATAAGGGAAAAAGAATAAATGAGGACATGTGCATAACAAACAAAGGTAAAGCACCAAGATCACATTGTGAAATAGATAATTGCTTTGACACATGGAGAGATGATTCAAGCACAGAGCCTTGTACCCCTAAAGACCGAAGAAATCCCTTCCCTCCTGTTGATCCTCAAAGACAGGTTGAATTTGAAGCTAAGAAATGGGCTGAGTTTGAAGTTGAATTGGAGGTTGAACGAATCAGAATTCAACATGAATATGATCAAATGATGGTTGGTAATCACGAAACTCCTAAAGAGCTCCCAGTTTTTGATGAAGTAAAAGCACAGTTGGAACAACAAGAGAGGAAGATAAAGGAGTTGGAGGCTAAATTGCAGAAAGCCTAGATTGATGATCAGATAGCTGGTGGCCCAAAGTATGTTCCACCTCACAAGTAGGGTGATCATCAAGGTGCAGGGCCCTCCAATCAATAGAATGCTCCTCACAATCAGATAGGGAATCACCACAAGCAGCCAAATCATCCACCTCACATTCCTACACAGCATATAGGTATGTATCCACCGCCTGGTCAAAATTATATCCCACATCATGATGCACAGTACAATAATCACATGCCTCAGTATCAGCATCCACCTATGCCTCCCCCTCACCAGCATGCAACCATGATTAGACAGTTTGATCTAGTTGGTTTTTAGTTGTGTAACTGAGGGTAATTTCTAAGGATTAGCTTAGATTAATCAAATCAATATAAAAGACCAAACCCAAAGATCTATCGAGTACAAAGGAAATTAAGCAATAAAATGGTTATACCTATAAATCGCATTTTCTATGATTACCTCCATAGCACCTTCTTGCTTGCTGGATGATATTGTGCCCTCAGATTCGTTGTGTGAGCAATCTACAAATTTCTAAGACCTACAACAAGCTTTGAAGGATTTATGCAATGTCTAAATGCCTATGACTATGACAATGTCTATGAAAATAATGACTTCTAATGCCAAATGACTATAATGACTATTAAATTAAAAATGAAGTTGTCCGATGCCGAAATTATGAGCAAAATTGTCTTTTATAGAAAACACAATTTTGAGTGGACAGATGAGATTAATTGATGACAAAAACCTAAAATGAAAGGTCCAGATTAAGTCTGAGAATCCCTAATTAGGGTTAGGGAAAAATCCTTAATCGAACGGTCAAAATAATATCTCAGATAATTGGATCGACGGTGGAGAATAAATGAGACAAATTAATCAGAAAATAAAGATTTTTGAAAATCGAGAAAATAAAGACTGCCTTATTTGTGAGATTTGAAAAATCAAGAAGATAAGAGTTGGACTGAAGATCAGATTTGGAAAATCAAGAATCTGCCCGATTACTTGATTTTTAGAAGATTAGTTACCATTTTGAATTAAATTAATTCAAAATATGGATTTTGTGAGACAATAAATAATCTTTTTCAAATTATTTACCAAAATGGACTGACAGTTAAGACTGTGATGACATTTTAAATAATAGATTTATTTAAAATGAGAGGAATATTCAATTGGAAATTAAATAATCAAATTTAATTATTTAATTTAGAAGATAAGATTAATTAATTAAATAAATTAATCAGTTTATTTAATTAAGACAGTTAGTGACGTATTAAATAAATAAATGTAATTCATTTATTTAATAATCAGGAAGAATTAAATGCAGAAAGGGAAATTAAATAAATTAAGAAATTTATTTAATTAAAGAAAGACTTAGACAATTAATGAAGTATTTAATAAATAAATAAAATTTATTTATTTAATAACCATGAAGAATAAAAGGAGATGAATTAATTAAGTAATTATGAATTATTTAATCAATAGTTGAATGTGGACCAAGGACATAATTATGGTAGGACGAAAGTGGTAAAAATGAAGCTTCCAAGCCTAGGTCATTTTTAGGTGTCTACATTTTGCCCCTCTTTGTCATAATGTCACTTGTCACATTGTGACAAAGAAAATAAGTCGAGAATATGCCCCAGTGCAAAATAAGATGAGGAAGAATGATGAGGAGGGTTATGGATGCCCCCTCGAGAGGACAGACGAGTTTGAAGAACATGGGTGTGCTCTCGAAATTGATGAGAAGACTTAGAATATGAAGAGACAAAGAAATGTTAGTGCAAAAGATATGGATGATGATATGGATGCGATGCCTATATGAGATGGGAGAGAGAAGATGACAAGACAAAAAGATATGCATGTTAGTTCCTAGACCAAATCCTTCAAAACATTGCCATAGGACTAATATTTATTGCTCTTAATCATCATTGGGTGGTAAAAATGACACAAATGGACAACAAACACCATGATATGACGTAGACCAAGGTGTGCAAGGTCATCCACTTGAAAAAAAGACAGTCACAGACAAGGAATGTCCTAACTCATACTAAAGGCGAAGTTGCCCCAGTCTTTTTGTCAAGACAATCCATATACAACAGTCAAAGAAAATAAAATAGGCCAGGAGACATCATCGCACCTCTAAATCCTTCATGGGACATGCTCGAGGTAGCTAGTAACATGACCAAAAGACAAGATAGTAAAAATATAAGACAAAAAATAGCCAAGATAGTCAAAAGATAAGACAAGATAGACCAGAAAGATTAACAGCCATTTAATTTTGTTTGCCAATGTTTGTTTTCCAAAGATTGATTTCTTGTCGGTTTGACAGTTTTGACAGTTTAAGAGTTTTTCCAATTTGACGGTGTTGACAGTTTGACGGAGCCTATTGTCAGGAAGGACGCATCCTGAAAAAGGCAAAGGACATTTTGACGAGGTCCAACTCCAAGAAGGACACATCTTCAAGAGGACCAAAGAATGACGAGGTTGATATTGTTTTGACTAATATGTTTTGGCAAGTTGACTGATGTTGACTGTATGATTGATTGGACTGTGTTGTCTATTTTGACCCATTTTGACGTTGACGTTTTGAATGACTGTCTTGTGTTTGAGTTTGACTATGTCTGACTTATTTGACTGATGTGATGATTGTGACAAATGCCATGATTTTATTTTGACCAACCTAAAAGCACTGGCCTAATGTCTCGGGGACTCATCGACTGATGGCCTTGCCTACATAGAAAATGCGCAGAGACAACGTAGTTTGACAATGACATGGACTGACTAACATGACTGACTTTGACTCCATTTTTAGGATTTTGACATTGATTTAGATGTTTTTGTGTTTTTCTTCAGGACATTTTATGATTTTTAGGTATTTCTTCAGGACATTTTATGATGTTTTTGGTCTCTCTTCAGGACATTTTATGATGTTTTTGTCTTTTTTAGGACATTTTATGATGTCTTTTTGATTTTGATGTTTAAGAGGATCGTGACAAATGCATATGACTAATGCCTACACATGAGAATCCAAGGACAAATATGATTGTGTCCCTAGTCAAGCTGAATACCAATTGATAGGTGATGACAACATTGTTTGATGTGGGAAGGACGCATCCTGAAACAACATGAGGACGATGATGATAAAGTGATGAAAGTATGGAGGTCTACATCTGGGCCAGGAACACAGTCAAGTAAAATTTTGGATAATGTGCTTGTATGAATTAGACTCGTTGCATTTGGAATGACTTGGTTAGGACTAGATGGGATGATGATTATCCTTAGACCATTTGACAAGGAAAGCCAAGATAGGTGACAGGCATGAAAGGATATGGGGTGGCCTTGGTAAAAGACGGGAGACATGAGACTAATGGAATTGTCATATGATTTTCAAGGACTATGTCGTATAAGGACAATAAGACTATGATGGTCAATGACATGATGTTTCATGAATAATGTATGACCAAAGGATAGGCATGCCAAAAGTTTTCCCAAAGCATGATTTATGTGTGCCAGTTTTATGTCAAGACCAAGGTAGGTGGGAAAAATGCGTGGAAATGATAGGGCTTAGATGGACATCAATGTCATGAGGAAGGCATGGGAAAATGAGACAACTTGCCCCCAAGTGTAAGATTCCACATAGATGATTTATTTTACACATGACGCCTGTTTGCCAGGTTTTCATCATGGTGCTTGTCCAGGGTGCCTGTTTGCCAGGTTTTCACCATTGGATGAAAATTTTCTCTTTACTATTTTCTTGATTTTTTTTATTTTTTTGGTGTCACCAAGACGCCTGTTTTCCAGGTTTTCATCAAGGTGACGATTTTTTAAAATTTTAATTTTTTTTTGTATTTCTGATTTTGTGGATAGCCTGGATGCTTTAGATTACCACTAAGTGTTCTAAATCCACTGACGGTGCCGATGTAGAGACTGGTGCCATGATATGCCAATAATGACCTTGCTGAAGGAGTTGTCTTGTCAGGATCATAGCACTTTTATATAACTAATCAGTGTCATTGTGATCCTTTCTGATACTAGAGTTGGCCTTATCAAAATACGCACATCGCAATAGAGTGCCATGAGAGTCCTTGTGGTAAAGATTTGCTGCCATGATGTCATGGATTTGTGATGTAGGATTTTTGGACTTTAGGCAAGATGTAGGATTATGACAAATGATGGTGGACATGGAAAGGTTTGGAAATTTGGACGAATCACTTTTTATTTTCCAAACTTGGGATGGTGGATGACGGATTTTGGAGGGATGGTGTTTGGAACCAACACTTTTATATGTCTTGATTGATGACCATTTTGAAGGAGGTGGACATGTGTTATATATGGGAGTCCTCCTGTCTTGTGGCTCCACATTGTGATTGACTTTTGTATTTGACTTGGTGTCTTTGTTTGATCCATCTTTCTTTGGGATCCATTTTAATTTTATTTTTCCACTTTTCCTTTTGTTTGATTCAATGGCCTTTGACATTTTATTTTGATCTTTTGATTTGTAAGACTTTTGTTTTTGTTGGTCCCAAAGGGGAGGTTGATTCATGATATAATGATGGTTTATGGTGTGGGTGGAGGGGGTGTTGTCAACAATCTTATGACAAGGATTTCTCATGGACTCCATTTTGATGTTTGTATCTGACAAGGTTGCCCCCAGTATCGAGGAGGTACCACTGGCATCGTTTGATTTGTTGTCTTAGGAATAATCAAGACCTTAATGTCTGTAATTTTCCTAAAATTGTATTAGTTATAGAATTCCTTGCTCGTGTATGCCTAGTCCTTTGCCTTGATATTGCATGCTTTGACAGATTCTATTTGCGATGGAGTATTTATTATTTTGAAAGCAAGATGCTAACCCATCATGATGTCTATGGACACTATCACTTGTAATATTTTCATCTGCAAGAAAGCCTGCTCTGACAAAGATAGATGACCCTAGTTGATAACATGTCTTAGCTTCATTGTCATGTTGGACATATTCTTGACTGATATCTTTGGTCTGATCATGCGACATGTTAGGTTCAAATGATTCTATTGGTGCTTCCAAGGCAATGTCGAAGCCATCATTATGTTTAGTGTCATAGAGTCTAGTAAATTCAGCTATAGCTTGATCATTTTCAAATATGTCCATATTGGAATACTCTTTTGCTTGAGGAATATCGTCTATGTGTGTAATGGAGGAAAGTGTCTCATCTTGGGAAGTGTCAATAGTCAAGGCCTTTATAGGGTCAGGAAGTGTTTGATCATGAATGGCATAAAGGTCAAGGAGTGGATCGTCTTGGACTTCTTGGTCAATGGTAGGGTCTTGGTCCAAGATGGGGTTGTCATGGATTTGGATTTCTTGGTCAATGGTAGGGTCTTGGTCAAAGATGGGGTTGTCGAAAATAGGGTCATGGGATGGACTACCTTGTTCTTGACATGAGGGTGACGTTATAATGTCATGCTTTGGGATTTCATTTTGACATGTATCCTCAAGTTTAGACAATGGGATTTGACTTTGGACTATGATAGAATTTTCATGACTAGATGTGGCTTGTGAGGGGGTGACTTGAAAATGATTAATGACCAAAGGACTAGGATAGGACGTGGGAACTTGGACTGGACTAGTATATGAAGGACTAGGATAGGACATGGGGACTTGGACTGGACTAGCATGTGAGGGACAAAGATAGGACATGGAGTCTTGGACTGGATATGTCAT
This sequence comes from Sequoia sempervirens, assembly GCA_007258455.2. Taxonomy (NCBI): domain Eukaryota; kingdom Viridiplantae; phylum Streptophyta; class Pinopsida; order Cupressales; family Cupressaceae; genus Sequoia; species Sequoia sempervirens. The sequence goes on from VDFB02270651.1 coordinate 718,075,704, forward strand.
GGAGTCTTGGACTGGATTAACTATTGAAGGAATACGATATGACATGGAGACTTCGATTAGATTGGTGTAAGGTTGATTGAAAGAGGACATGGAGACTTGGATCGGATCGGTATGGTATGATGTGGGGACTTGACATGAGTTGGTAGATGATTGATAAGGGATGCAGAATTGGATGGAATTAATAGGTGATGGATTAGAATATGACATGAAGGTTTGGAATGGACTATTGGACAGTTGGCTTCCCTTGTCAAGGTTAGGATAAGGGTGATAAGTGGACGTTTGTTGAGAATTAATGGTAGGATTTGTGTCAAGTGACTGTTGATTGTGAGGGTAGATAGATGGTGGAAAAGTATTTATGTCAAAGCCTTGTGGTAACTTAGCCCCTTCATCCAAAAGCATGGCTAGATACCTTTGAGGGTCACGTAAGACTAATTTTTTTACAAAGGAGAATATATCAAAATTTTGTGTTGCAGCTTCTATGTCTTTGAAATATACTCGTCCATTTTGGTCTCTTTGTATGAATGGTTCATAAATTTTTTGTGATGAAGATGGCATGTTCATGGAAGATTGCATGTTCATGTTGTGAAATGGGTCAGAAAAAATCCAATGTTGGTTTGTGTCATAAATGTTATTGTCAATGTTGGGATTGGAATCTTGTCCAAAGTTGGCCATTTGTCGTTGTTGTCCTTGAAGCCTAGTCTCAATCATAAAAGGGATTTTCTCAAATGAGGATGATGAGAATGACAAGTAAATGCAAGGATGGCACTAGCCTATATTTTTTGGATTTTTTGGATAAAGGATGACAAAGCAAGACTATGTTTTTGGATTTTTGACAATAAGGAATGCAATATGACAATGTTTTCTAAAGAAAATGACTAATGCCAAAGGACAATGAAGACTAAGATGACAAGTTATGCCACTAATTTTTTTGTATTTTTGGAATAAAGGATGACAATGCAAGATAATGATGACGTTTTCCTAAGGAAATGATTAACGCAAGATGACAAGGTTGTCAAGGCCAATATGAGGACTAAGATGATGATGTTTGACTAAGGACTTAATGTTATAAATGCCAAGTCTAGGTTCAAAATGATGAATAAGATGAACAATGCAAATTCTAAGTTCAAAATGGGGACTGAGATTATTTTTTGATGTTTTGTTGAAAAGTCCGAGTTGTCTAAGGTCAATTGTTTGTGTCCAGATTTGTGAATGTTGTGTATAATGTTTGAGTAATCCAACAAGCACTTGACAAGCACAATGTTTTGGGTGTAAGCAAGCACACATAAGACAAGTACAATCCTAAAAGGCCAATAGGCCAAGGGTTTGTATACTTGGTATAGCCCACCGATATACCCCGGATTGGTGATAAACACCTTTCCTTCTGCGAGAGCGGATAGCTTAGAATTTTGGTGGCATTGGCTCCCCTCCACGGCTCATTAACGTCATTCGAGCACACCAAATTCAAATTCTTGGGTAGTGATTTCCCAAGAACTGCTATCTCTACTCAAGGGGATCAGTAGTGAGTGTCTTCGGGCATGATACTGTACCTTGCACTATACCAAGCAACGGCCAATAGAATGGTTGGACACTAAAACAAGAGGTTTTTAATTCAGGCATTCTGTTCGTGGGGCATGGTCCATGCGGCAAGAGTCCCCTTTCAGATCCATCTCGTCAGAACCACACTTGTGATTCTTGGGCTTTCCCCAAGAACCCACTTTTATATACCAGTTGGAAGTCCCTCGGTGTCAAGGTGCTACCGGTCTGAGTCATCCTAGGGTGAGTACTTTTTCCCACCAGAACAGACCCAAGTTCTAGAGTTAGTAACCATTTCTCTTACACCCAGGATCGCACGAATGGGCAAGGGAAGAGGATACTCTGATGTACCAAATCATGAAGGGTAAAAACAAATAAAAATGGGTCTGATTTTCTGATCACTGAGTTTTCACAAGGTGAGAGCATACTTGCCTACCGTTTTGCAAACACATTCAAACATGATCAAACAGAGGTTCATTTTAATTGCACCAAAGGAAATGTTCCTAAATTAAAAAATGCAAACATGTGGTTTAAGAGATAAATCTTCGACAAACCTAGCTGCAAAACCACATGTCAGTAGTTTGAATAAATGTCTTTGACCCACGAAAAACTCCAATGCCACATGCTGCCAACAAATATTAGTAATAAAAAATAAAAAATAGAAACTTAAATGAAAACAACAAACTTAAAATAGTGATAACTTCCTCCAAACTTAACAAAATTTTAAGTGGTAGATATCCATGGAAAGCTAAAAATCAAACCTTGAAAACCCATAAAGGATTTTCCACAATTCTGCACAAAAAAAAAACATTATAGACAAAAAGAAACACGGGTTTCAAAAGCTAAATTAAAAAAAAGCGATTAGTAAAATAGCCATAACTTTCTCAAATCTTAATGAAATTTAAAACCGTTTGCAGTTCTGGAAAGCTGAGACCGAGATCTACAAAATCCCAAAAAAAATTTAAATGATTCTATTCGCCCATTTGTCTGTGCTCAAAAGAAGGTGATGGGATTTTGTATGACTTTTTGGCTGTAACCTGCAAAACAGTTAAAGCAAAAAAGAAAAACACACAAATATTTCTATAGAATGTCGGGTTCACCAATGTAACTGAGGGTAATTTCTAAGGATTAGATTAGATTAATCAAATCAATATAAAAGACCAAACCCAAAGATCTATCGAGTACAAAGGAAATTAAGCAATAAAACGGTTATACTTGTAAATCGCATTTTCCATGATTACCTCCATAACACCTTCTTGCTTGCTGGATGATATTGTGCCCTCAGATTCGTTATGCGAGCAATCTGCAAATGTCTAAGACCTTCAACAAGCTTTGAAGGATTTATGCAATGTCTAAATGCCTATGACTATGACAATGTCTATGAAAATAATGACTTCTAATGCCAAATGACTATAATGACTATTAAATTAAAAATGAAGTTGTCCGATGCTGAAATTATGAGCAAAATTGTCTTTTATAGAAAACACAAATTTGAGTGGATGGATGAGATTAATTGATGACAAAAACCTAAAATGAAAGGTCCAAATTAAGTCTGAGAATCCCTAATTAGGGTTAGGGCAAAATCCTTAATCGAACGGTCAAAATAATATCTCAGATAATTGGATCGACAATGGAGAATAAATGAGACAAATTAATCAGAAAATAAAGAAGATAAAGACTACCTTATTTGTGAGATTCGAAAAATCAAGAAGATAAGAGTTGGACTGAAGATCAGATTTGGAAAATCAAGAATCTGCCTGATTACTTGATTTTTGGAAGATTAGTTACCATTTTGAATTAAATTAATTCAAAATATGGATTTTAGAGACAATAAATAATCTTTTTAGATTATTTACCAAAATGGACTGACAGTTAAGATCGTGATGACATTTTAAATAATTGATTTATTTAAAATGAGAGGAATATTAAATTGGCAATTAAATAATCAAATTTAATAATTTAATTTAGAAGATAAGATTAATTAATTAAATAAATTAATCAGTTTATTTAATTAAGACAATTAGTGACGATTAAATAAATAAATGTAATTCATTTATTTAATAATCAGGAAGAATTAAATGCAGAAAGGGAAATTAAATAAATTAAGAAATTTATTTAATTAAAGAAAGACTTAGACAATTAATGACGTATTTAATAAATAAATAAAATTTATTTATTTAATAATCATGAAGAATAAAAGGAGATGAATTAATTAAGTAATTATGAATTATTTAATCAATAGTCGAATGTGGACCAAGGACATAATTAAATGACATAATTATGGTAGGACGAAAGTGGTAAAAATGAAGTTTGCAGGCCTAGGTCATTTTTAGGTGTCTACAAGTTGTATCCTTACCCTATGGATGGCAGTTGGATAAATATGGTGCCCAAATTTACAGGGAGCAATGCAATCACAGCTAAAGAGCATTTAAGAAGTTTTAGTATTTTCATCCAAGACATAGATATGCCCTATGAAGATTTACACATGAAGTTGTTCATGATGTCACTTCTTTAAGATGCCAGGGATTGGTTCAACAGCCTGCCAGCATTCTCAATTAATTCTCTTCAAGCATTTCAGGACAAACTCTTAGAATAATATGGCAATCAAAATGCTCCAAATGCAGCTTTTCATGAATTAATGAGAATTCAGAAAAATCATAATGATTCAATTTATGATTTCAACAGAAAATTCAACAAGTTGCATACTAAAGTACCTCATAGATCAAGGTTGCCAGACTCTGTTGCACTAAGTATCTATTTAAATGCATTTGATCCTTAGATAAGGTATGAACTGAGATGTAAATCCCCAAGAGATTTGGTTGAATCACAAAATATAGCACTAACAATTGAGAACAACATGAAGGATGCTGGTATAACTAATAAAAGAGACAACCCAAGGCCTCCTCAACAAAATAATTATCAGTATAAACAAGAGAATACATATAGAAGTGAAACAGAAATAAAAGGCCAAGGCTGCATGATATGCCTTACAATACAGACTGGAAAGATGAGAAACCTATGGCAGCTAGGTCCAAAAATAAAGAAACTCCAAATCCATTGAGCAAGAATGAGACTTACATGGTGAGTAATAATTACTTTTGTGAAGTTTGCAATCAGCCACATTCTCCAAACTATTGTGTTGTAGCTCAAAGGATGCATGAAGAGGGAATGTTGATGGAAAACGATGGAGAAGATCACAAGGTGTATTTGACTTCAAATATTTTTCACCATGTTGAGGAAAGAAATTCATCTTCAGAGGATGAAGGTTATGAATATGATGTTTTGAATCAGAAATATAATGTCCATATGGCTGAACAACAAATTTTTTATGATTCTGATGAAGATTACACATAGCCACATTCTGTTGCAGTGCCTGCTCAATGCAATGTGAGGAGACTTACTAAGGATGAAATAGAAAGGATCACTGTTGATGCAGTTGAGAAATCCAAAAGTCAATACTGGTTGAGAAACAAAAAAGTAAATGAGCAAGATGGAGTTCTTGGGGGAATTTTTATAAAAGATCAAAAGGAAACACATAAAATTGTAAAAAAGCAAGAAAACAAGCAGCATGATAAAATTGAAAAGAAGCTCGTCCAAGAGCAGAAAGTTGATGAGTTAAATAAAGATATATAGACGCCTCACCAGCCTAATAAAAAAGAAAAAGAAGAGAACAAAGGAGAAGCGCTAGAACTGAAAAATACTGTTAAGATGGAGAGATCCTTTTTTGACTTCACACAAGCATTATCTCAGGTAAAGATGTATGTACCACTACTTGAATTAATGAAAATTAAAGAATACAGAGATAATGTTGTTCAATTGATTACAAATCAGAATGAAAAACATATGAATTCTGTAAAAGTCAACAGACAGGAAAAAATAAATAATTCAGAAGTATGTTTGGGTGATGTTTTAACAACTTCTCCATAAGTGGATCCTTTCTTCACCACATTTCTTATAAACAATAAATTGTTGAGGAATTGCATGATAGATTCTGGTGCTGCTATAAACATCATGCCAGTCGGAGTAATGAAGCAGCTAGGCATGTCGGTTGATACATGTGAAGGGAAGTGCTATGCAATGGATAATAGACTAGTACCTGTGGTGGGCATTATGAGAGGTGTTAAAGTCAAATTGGCTACTTATCCACAGGTGGCCTATATTATTGACATAACAATCATCAATACTCCTCCTCAATTCGGGATGCTTTTGTCAAGGTAGTGGACTGTAGCTGTAGGTGGAAATGTTCAATTTGATTTATCTTATGCTACAATACCAGTGAATGGTCAGGAAGTCAAGTTATACAGAGAGCCAAGAATGAGCTAGCTTGTTGAATGTGTGCCACAAGAGAAAATTAATTATTTTTGTGATATTGATCTGGGAATTTTTAAAATAGAACTAGCTCAGCCAGAATTAATTAATAGTGATCCAATTGAAAAACATGCTGCACAAAATTGCAATGGTGTCTGGAAGATGTATTTTGATGGAGCTTGTAGTCAAGAAGGTAATGGAGTTGGGATTGTATTTGTTTTTCCTGAAGGTATTACTTTTAAATATTCTTTTCTGTTAGCATTTGAATGTACAAACAATGTGGCAGAGTATGAAGCTTTATTGACAGGCTTAAACATAGCTGTGAACACAAGATTAAGTTGCTGGCTATTTTGGGCGATTCTGAGTTGGTTGTCTCACAAGTTAAATCCAAGTATGCAGCAAAACACAAAAGATTAAAATAATATAGGAATGTTGTATGGGATACAATTGAATTATTTGATGCATTTAGAATTAAATGGATTGACAAATCAAAGAACATGATGGCTGATTTTTTAGCAAATGTGGTGCTGAAAAAAGATGATACCACATTGGCTGGGGTATCACAGATTGAGTTCAAGACAAGGCCTGTTGTTCTTGATAACATTTATAGCTGGCAAGTTTTCAATGATGATGATGATCTTTTGAAATTTCTTCACTACGTAGATCAGTATGAGGCCCAGGAAATTGATTTCAATGCTTTTGTTAAGGAAGTAGAGGGGAAGCAAACAATGTTTAGAAATGAAATATTGCAACTCAAAACAAATAAATTTCCCAAAGGTCTAGTGGCATTGGAAAAAGGTGTATGATGGAAATGATAGATCTCTAATGAAGCAAACGCCAGTCAGAAGAGAAGATGTTGAAGAGATTAATTTGGGAACTAAAATTGCACCAAGAAGGGTATACATTGGGAAGAAAATAAGCCCAGCAATTAGAAGAATGTTGATTGAGTTGTTAAGAAAGTACAAGCATGTGTTTGCTTGGTCATATGAAGATCTGAAAGCATACATGGAAGATTTATTTCAACATGAAATACCATTGAAGTCAGATGCCAAGCCTTTTAGATAGAAGAAAAGACCTATAAATCCAACACTGGAACCTAAGATGCATGAAGAATTGACAAAGCTCAGAGATGGAGGAATTATCAAACTAATCAGACATTCAACATGGGTTTCAAATCTGGTTCTTGTGGGAAAGAAGAATGGTGATATCAGATTATGTGTGGACTTTAAAAATCTGAACATGGCATCTCTCAAGGATAATTATCCTCTACCCAACATGGAAGTAATATTACATAAGGTGACAAGCTATGAGCTGTTGTCCATGATGGATGGGTGTTTTGGATACAATCAAGTTAAAGTCAAGGAATCTGAGCAATACAAGATAGCATTCACAACTCCTTGGGGAACATATGTATACATGAGAATGCCATTTGGTCTCACCAATGCTGGTGCAACTTTTCAAAGAGCTATGTATGTGGCATTTGCTGATTTGATTAATATTATCATGGTAGTGTACCAGGATGACTTGACTGCTTATTCGAAGAAAGTTGAGAATCATGTGCAACATCTTGAAAAGGTATTTATCAAAGCTCTTGAGTATGGTATTAGTTTAAATCCAAATAAGTGCCATTTCATAGTCATAGAGGGTAAGCTTTTAGGACATATTGTTTCAAAAGAGGGAATTAGAATAGATCTTGAGAGGGTGGAAGCTATTGATAAAATTCCTATTCCCAAAACTGTTAAAGCAATACAATCATTCTTTGGTCAAATTAATTTTGTCAGAAGATTTGTCTCTAATTTTGCTGAGATCATTAAGCCGGTACCAAAAATGTTGAAGAAAGGACAAAAAATGGACTGGACTGCTGAAGCTTTAGATGCTTTTATATCTATCAAAAGGGCTATTAAAGAGGCCCCTGTTCTTAAATCTCCAGATTTTACAAAGCCTTTTCAAATTTTTTCATTTGCCTCAATACATACTATTGCTGCTATTATGTTACAAAAGAATAATGATGGTCATGAACAACCTATGTCCTTCTTTAGTAAATCATTACAGGGGTCTGAATTGAAGTATGACATTATGGAAAAGCAGGCATTTGCACTAGTGAAAGCTATTAAAGCATTCAAATAGTATCTTGTTGGATCAAAAGTAATTGCTTTTGTCCCTCATGCTGCTATCAAAGACATTTTAACACAATCTAAAGTTACAGGAAAAATATGTAGATGGATCAACAAGATTCAAGAATTTGACATGGAAATACAAATTACTAAGCTGGTAAGAGGCCAAGGCTTGGCTAAGTTGATGGCAGAAACTAATATTGAGGCAAATCAGATCTACAATGTTGAAGAAGGGGCTGCAGTTGCAAGAATTGAGCACACTCCTTGGTATACTGATGTTATGCATTATCTTAAATACATGAAGTGTCCAGATGGATTGAGTGACAGCCAGAGGAGAACTTTGAAGTTGCAGGCATCCAAATATGTTTTTATGGATGGATATTTGTTTTGGAAAAATAGGGATGGCATATTGTTGTTATGTTTGGATGAATCACAGGCTAAGCATGTTTTGAAGGAAATGCATGAAGGAGTTTGTGGAGGCCATTATTCAGCAAAGACAACTGCAAACAAAATTCTCAGGGCTAGGTATTTTTGGCCAAAGGTTTTTAATGATTCTTTTACACATGTGAGAAAATGTGAGGCTTTCCAAAATTTTTCTAGAAAATTGAAGTATCGGGGTGCTTTGCCACTTCGACCTTTGCAGGCTGATGCCCCTTTTCACCAATGGGGAATTGATTTCATTGGAGAGATACAAGAGAAGTCAAGTGGAGGACATAGATGGATACTAGTTTCCACTGATTATTTTACAAAATGGGTGGAGGCAATCCCAACCAAGCAGGCTACAAGTAAATTTGTAACAAATTTCTTGATGGACAACATTATCACCAGATTTGGTACACTACTGAGGATAATTATAGACAATGGGATGTGCTTCAGGTCAGATGAATTCAAAAGCTTTTGTGATAAGTTTGGCATTACTATTTCTTATGCAGCTCCTTATCATCCACAAGCCAATGGTCAAGTAGAGTCCAACAATAAGAGTCTCTTGAAGATTATAAAAAGGATGCTGGGACAGAACAAGAAGGCTTGGGATTCAAAGTTAAAACTGGCTATGTGGGCTAATAGGATCACTGTGAAAAAGGAAATTGGAAAATCTCCATTTGAATTAGTGTATGGAGCACAAGCTTGGATGCCTTTGCAGAATTTGTTACCAGTATACAAGTTTGTCTTACAGGAAGATTTGGAAGTTGCTGAGCCTATGGAGGACAAAATGGAGCAACTTGCTGAATTGGATGAAGTAAGGAGAGAGGCCCAAAATCAAAACATGAAGTTATAGGCACAGATGAAGTATATATTTGACAAGAAGGAAAATAATAGAAAATTTGAAGAAAATGATTTGGTATTGATGTGGAATGCAAGGTGTCAGGAGAAAGGAAAGCATGGTAAATTTGAAGCTTTGTGGCTGGGACCTTTTGTTGTTGTTGGAAAGAAGGGTGAGGACTCATATTATCTATATAACATGGCTGGTGAAGATCAGGAATTATCTGTTCATGGGAAATTCTTGAAGATTTTCTTCTCTTGATCAACACAGAGGGTTGAGGGTTGCCAGTGCATGGACAACTCTTGTGTATCCTCTTTAAAATTATTCTCTATGCATAGTAGTTTAGGTTCTCATTCATCTGCATTTCACTCTCATTTTCCATTTGCCTCCATTCTGCATTCACTTTGCATCCATTTCACTTTCCATTCATTTCCATTGCTTCATCCCATTGCTTCTCACTGGTTCATCATTTTGTGTTTGGTTTGCGCACCCATAGATTTGGATCCTTGCAGTGATCTGACTATCATTCATCCCCAGACGGAGCCACTATTAGAACTATAAAATTTGGTGTTTTTACATAAGTTTTCATTCGAAAACTTCCAATTTTGGTCCGACCATGTGCATTTTTCATCTATAGTTTGTCATATTGTCCCATTAAATCAATCATGTTGTCCATTTTTCATGTCTAGGTCCATATCGGCGTAGGTTCATTCTTGTCTCCCCGACTTGTTGTGCTTTTTTTGCTTGCAATAAGTCTGTGTTGCCTATCGGTAAGACTTATTATTTGTTACAGCGAATGGATTTTCTTGCAGATGGTTTTTGGCATGACATATTTTGGTTATTGACATATGATAAGTCTATCGGCATTATGTCTCATCAATTTCATCTTGTCTTGCTGATCGGGGAACAAAATACAACATATCGGCACGAGTCAGTATTTGTGAGGGGATGTCATGGTGATACCCATATGTCTCACCGATAGATTACAGTGGGTTCCCTTCAATTTACTTTCAGTATGAGGTTATAACTTTCAGCCTATGGTCCCAGTGATGCGAGTATGTCTCGCCGACGATGCAATTTTTTTTCCTTCAAATGGCTTTCGGTGGGAGATAAAACTATCGACATTAGGTCTCCCTGATATCTGTGATCTATAGCGAAGTAGATAGAATGAAATGTGAAGTTCGGGGGGAGACTTCTTATGTTCTGGCAACTTAGATATATGAGGATTTTTGGCTTAACATAGTGGTCTCGGTATATGGTCTCCCCGAGAGCGATTGGCTATAGCGACACTTCTTATTTTCGGTGAAAGCATAACACGATCACAGTGAACACGGGATGATAACGTTTGAATTGCCTTCGACAGGACTATATGGATGTCTCGTCGACTATCTCATAGGTAAAAAAAGAATTTCAAAATCTTGTGGCCAACTTGAATTAAGCACGAATCTTGTGGAGGGCCGACATAATATTTTATTTTGATATTTTTCCATGCTAGTGTATAAATAAGCATGTTGCAATTGTTAATAAGACAGACATTAGATTTTTGATATACTGCAAGTAGATATAGTAGAATAAAATTATCATACCAGATGCTATTATTGTATGATTTCACCATGGAGGTATTTATGGGATTCAGTTGATGTTGCTACATTTCTCTGATGTCAATTATCTGTTGAATAAAAATGAAAAATACTGCTAAGTTGTCTCCATGAATGATTTTTCTGGTTGTTTAAATTGACATAACAAGTTTATGTGTGATTTATCGATACACATTTGTTGTATTAATTTGATCTATCAACTGGTTCTTTCAAGCAAAGATTAAATCCTTTTATTGATCACAGTAATCAGAGAAACTCATTGTGGATTATTGAAGTAGAACTTAGTAGTCACGTTATTGCATGTTTATACAAGTTGTAAGCAAAACATATGCCAGATAATTTGTGTCTTCTCCAGAAAGTGTTGTTTATCTTGATCTTATCTAACTCTGCATACCCAACATGGCACTAGTCTCCGCACTTCACCATTTTGAATTCCTTTAGCTTCTTCATATCTTTAAATCGAGCATTTAGGACTTAGATCAGAACATTGTCACTGTGTTCAAATTGGATTTCATTTGTTCATCTCAAATTTCCATTGTGAACAAATTGCTTTTAAAAGATAATTACAAGTCAAGACTGCATTATTCAGAGAGGTACACCCACCTAGGTCTTGCAGCACCTAAAGCGTAGAAGGTTGAATTCTTTCAATCTTGTCTATTACCCTAAAGCGTATCAAGAGATTGGTAGCCTCTTGAGATATCTTGCCTGCATTTTTGAGAGCTAACAATTGGTTTGCATTTTCTCGTTTGCATAGGATGCTTTATTTTTTTGGCTATTCTTCATGTATTTCTAGCTTGTGTCTTTTTATGACATTATGATCATCTTCTGTAAGAAATATTTTATGTAAACGCATTGAGATAAAGTGTCACACTATTGTACATGTTTTTTGGGGATTTTGCACATAAGGTTGTGCCATATTTTGTACTCGCACTATATTATAAAGTGCCATGGGGGGTTGTGTAGTGCCTTTGTTTTTTCCATCACACCTTTTTCCGGTGAATGTCCCTCCATGACGACAGTGGATCCATATGATTCTAGCCTCATGCATGTGTGCTTTGTTTGGCACACCACTTTTTCAGTTGCAGGTGCTTTCTTGTGCACTTTCAGATGTTGTTTCTTCTCCTTCATGCACTACAGGGTGTTACACAACATTTCAGTGGATCTGTCAAGCTCTCCTAGTTAACATTATGGGGGGTATTATATTGTTCGTGCTAATGCTTCATTGGTTTCGCCTTGGAAGGAATCTTCCATTCTCAGTTGATCAGTGTTTTTTAGACTATTGGTACTTGTTCCATCTATATGTTTGTTCCAGGTGTTTGCCTTTGTTTTCCATATGATTTGAGTAGTGTCATTTGGGGCACTCATGTAGATTGTTGTCTTCTTGATCCTAATCATCCTATCTTCAGAGGAGGTTCTTCAGCACCATAGTAGTCATGTCTTGATAGTTTTTTGCAGCTTCTTCCTGCTTCAGTGATGTTCTTCATATCTTTCATCTCTTTTTGGAGTAGAGTTTTTCCCATGAGGTTTTCTCTATTTCTCCACTTTATAGAGATTTGGTTGTATTCAGGTACCTAACATGGCCTCGTAGCCGGGGCCCATCATCTTCTTGCATAATCATTGCATTTTTCTCCCTAAGTTGAACTTATGGGGGGGGTGTTAGTGTAATTAATTAGTTAATTATTACACTAGCATAAGTTAACTTAGGTCTTGCATTTAATTAATTAAGTTCTAGGTTGCATTATTAGATAAATCATAAATAAATGGGATAATATTCCCTTCCTTGTTTGGTGGGATAAAATTTCTTCTAGAAGATGAGTTGTCCTTCTATAACTTATCTCAACATTTAATAATCATCTAGATAGGGTTCACATGTTGTCACATGTTATTAGATCAAGACACATGGAAACATCTCATGCATTTTAGGTTTTCACTCTTGCCTATATAATCAGGCATCTTGTACATTTGTAATCATGTCATATTCAATTTGGCATCCTTGCATCTTAATGATAGCATGATTTTTCTGCCATTTCTCTCTTGTGGAAGTTTTTGTCTTGCAGGTGATTCTGGGGGGTTTGAGGAGTTCACCTAAAATCCTACATCCCATGCAAAGCTATGTGATCAGACGATGACACATAGTGAAATGCAGATATTGCTCTATCAAGAGCTGCGTGGAAGCAAGACTGCAAACTAAGGAATGTGGGGTGCTAAAGTAAGTCAGATGTTGTAGGAAAATATTGTGGAAAAGCCGCTAAGGAGGTCATGGGAAGATAGTGTTATATGAGCGAACACTCACAGGAAGTCTCCCACTAGCGAATGGGTGGGTGGACTCTGCACCGAGATAGTCCGCTAGACGTTGTGAACCTAAATAAGAATGCCCCACATGCATAGATGGAGATTCCCCCTTTCGAAGCATCCCACTAAACTAAACACCCAAGTCTTTGCCCGTGCAAATATGAGGTCACTTTGCTTTATCGTGTCTTTCCTAAGATGCACATTTTAGTTGGCTTTCAATTCTCTAGATACCTTCATCACTGCCTACGAGCCCATTCCAAGCATTCCTTATTGATCATAGTGCATGATTTATTATTGCCAACTTGCATGCAGATTCTAAACAATCCTCTCATACCATCAAAATAATCATCTAGGAATTGGCATCATTGATTGTGAATGGAAACTACATCCTATGAAGATGACAGTGGGGCGAAGGAATGATGCGACCAACGAATGTAGTTATGTCATGTATGAGTCATAATGGGTGGGTGATGGATGGCTCCCACCAGGGAGAAGCCCGCAAGAGGAAAATGGTGCTCTAAAAACAACATAGATGGCCTTTGGGCCAATAGAGCCGAGAAGCAATGAAGCTTCATAGTTATGAAATGATGTCATGGTGATGGATTTGTGTTAGCAGTGGCCCGCATGGGAAGACCCACCTACAAGCTCCATCTTAGGAGTTTACCTGCGACCTTAAGATTAATTCCTAGGGGGATGGAATATGATGGGTCTGCATGTTGGAGCAACTCAAGGAGTTGGCTATTACACAACAGCTTCCAAGCAATGACTTTCCACTAGCGGATGCCTGCAAGGATGAACCCACATAATCATTTAACTTGGTGGCTTCTATACTCCAGGCTTTAAGGCCGAGGTAATGGATAATGAATGTTGAATGTACAACTTGACCCAGTGTAAAGGTTTTATCATTGAGTGATGACAACAAGATGATGGTGCGCCATGGGGATTGTAATGCAGAATAGCACAAAAGTTTAGTCATTAAACAATGGCGGTCAGGTGAAGGAAAGCCACATGGTAATTTTATTTTTTAAAGAAACTTTACCAACTTAAGCTTGGGAATAGGGGAATTTGAAGCAAGATGAGAGCAAAACAACACATTGGGTGCAAAAATGATCCATCAAGAGTGAAAAATAGGGGGTCCTTGCCTTCGGCGGGGCGTGTGTGAAAAATATGCACAACGGTTTTTATATATTTGATGATTGCTTCAACATTATTTCTTCAAAAATATTTCCTTCCTTTACCTCCCATTCTTCCTCAGAGTCTAGTTCTAGTTCACTTTCTGAACCATTTCATCTTGCAAGGCCATCGATTCAGAGTGCTTAGGTTCATTCATCATTTCCTTTACCTCATCCTTTTTGTATTCCTCCTCACTGAATAACTTCAAGTATTCCTCCTTTTCATCATTTTTATTTCCAACAGGGGCTACCCCTGCATCTTGTGCTTTAGTTAGAGACTTCTTTGCTACCTTGGGCAGGGAGAGTTGTTACTTCCCCACACATAACAACTTTATCCCACATAATTCCTCTATTGTTAGACTAGTGATCCCATCATCTTGAGCCTCCTCAATTTTATCCTACCTCTCCTTCCCAATTGAAGCATCTATTGGGTTCTCAGATGCCCCACTATCTAATGAGAAAGTAGGGATTAATTTTAGGTCCATTCTTGTTGGGCTCCCTTGGTCCTGCCCCTAGACATATTCATTGGACTTGTTGACATTCATCCTTCTATTATACTCTAGTGTGTCATGATCTTTGGACTTACATATTTGGTAAAATTTCATTTGGTCCTCCCTTTCCACCTTTTGGTTCCATACACCACCATCTAGATAGATTTTCACTTCCTGAGGGGGGTTTTGATGGGAAACTAGCCCTAAGGATATTTTGGTGTAGGTTCCCAGGTATCTATCTTTTGCATCTTCTTGCACCGATATGAGAGAGACTAGACTTTCTCCAGTCTCAACTAGTGTTTCATCATCCCAAAATTTAGTTTGAAGGTTGTACAAGCATACCCACACAAGTCCTTCCAAGATCTTATGATTCCATGGGTCAAATTTGGGGTACCAATCAATTAGGTGCACCCTAACACTACCCATATAGTGTGGGCCATTGCTAAGGGAAATCCATTTCCCTTCTTTGGATGGAAATTCTACTAGAAAAAAATAATTTGGTAATTCCCTAATTTGAATTTAGTTGCCCCATTTCTTTTGCACCATTTTCTCATTTCCTCAATTGTACACCACCCCCAAATTTGAGAAAAATCCCCTTTTTTCTAAGTCTATTGACTAAATTTTTCATTTGTATCTTATCCACTTTAACAAAATACTTCAATAGACTAGGATTGTGAAACTTACCAATCAAATCCATGTACTGATGAGAGGGTCCTTCATTTGTGATCACCTTCTTTTTTCCCTTCCATAGTCTTCTCGTGCGTTGTTTACTTCTAGTCATTTTATCTTGCCAATTGACCAAGGTATCCAACCTTGGCCTCCATTTTTCTCAAAACCACCCATGTTGATTCCCCATCAAGCTATTCCTAATGGAATTTCCCCAATTGTTAACATTTTTATTTTGGCTAGGTTTCCATCAATCTTCTATGCACTCTGCATATCTAGATTACCACCATTGTGAGCGCATCCATGGCAGCATCTGCCTTCTCTCTGATTTCCTTTTTCTATGATTTGACTCTCGATCAAGGCAATTCTTGTTACAATATTTATTGCTTCTGTACTCAAGATGACACTTGTCCACCCATCATCCATTTTTGAACACCCATGGTGGCCTATAAACTCCATCATCCACCCTCCTTTCTCCCACAACATCTCCTTTCAAATTTCTATCCTCCTCAACATCACCCCACACTTTCCCATTCAAGGCACCTGTTTTTCTTCGATCTTCCTCTCTCATTTTTACTCCCAAGATGATATTGTGGTATAACTAGGGATACTCTAAATTCTATTGTGTCTAGTTATCTAGTTATAGAGTAAAAGAGAGACCAATTTCCTTCAATTTAAGAATGGATGGAATTTGAAATAATTTGATCTAGTTCACCTGTCACTTGAGCCATGTTTTGAACTAGGATGAGGAGCTCTGATGGAGATAAGTTCTTTCATAGAAAAAAGTTGCAACAAGTATTTTAATCTTTTTCACATTGAAAGCCATTGATTTATCATACTTCATTTTGATAGAGGTCATCAAAGAGGAATTGTGGACTTCCAAATTCATTATGTACTTTCCTAGTACCTTGGATCCGTCTGAAGATGGTGCTAGCATATTTACTACTCCTTATCTTTTGCATAATTCCAATTGGTAACCAAGATAGGCATATTTTCTATATTCATAGCTCCCCTTTTCCTAGCATAGTAGGCAATCCCTATGGATTTTTAAAGTCATTCTACGTTGTTTTGGTGAGTGAAATTCAACATATTATGCAATATCATTTGTATTAAATGTTTTACCTATCAGCTCATGCTTCACCATAGTGGGATGCAGAATCAAGGTACAAAATTTTCTATCAATGTAGAACCATATTGGTGGCTTGGAGCTATCATGTGAAATCCCAAGATACTAAGCATGGTTGGAAAGCCTCGTGGTTTGAGAATATGATGTGCATCCCATAACACGACTAAGATCTTGGAATCAATTATGTTTGATATAGTGATATGTGTTCTTTAGGCAAGAGCTTGCATGGTCTATTGATCATTAAAAAGCTACACAACATTGTGATTCAATTTTAATAAAATTAAAATAAATGGTTGTGTTATTCTTCATTATTCATTTATTTTAAATAATTATTTTATGTGTTATGTGTCTATAAGTAATTAGAATTAATGTTACTAGAACTTTCACCTAAAATAAGTTCAAGGATTAGACTGATAGAAAACTATATATACATTAATATGTTACAAAGTATGTCTTTGTGCACATATAGGCTACAAGTTGGAAAAAGTTCTATTTGCATGTGGCTAGATTAAACAACTAATAATAAGTGATAAATAATGGGATAAAATAAACTTAGGAAAATATAGGTTTTTCCTTCAATAAATTGAGTATTATATATTTATGAAGTATTTTCATGAAGATTGAAAAATGAAACTTTCCATCAAATTGATAAAAGACACTAAAAATGAAAATATAATGTTGTCATATCAATATTTTTTGGTTTTTTATCTTGTAAGTGATATTTTGGAGGATTTTACCATTAATGGCAGTAGGTTTACCATTAAACAACAATCTTACTAGGGTTTGGTAAAATGTTGTCACTTTTGCTAGGGTTTACAATTTGCTAAAATGTTGATTTAATTTTATATGTGAATTTAGTTTCACAAGCCCTAAAAACCTACACTTTATTTTTAGTTTTTTGCTCACATGCTCCCTCAGTTCTTGGTGTCTTTAATCATTTTATTAAGTCCTTTATAGCATTAAGTTACTAGCCCCTTTATCTTCTCCTAACACTCACTTAAGAAGAATATTTCACATGTTCTTAACTAACTGGATTAAGTGAGCCTACACTATGTATGGTTTTGATCGCTTATTATGCCTTTCCACTAATCTACATGAAGTATTTTATTAAGGAATGGAATACCCTCAAAATTGTGGAAAGGTTGATACTTGACACCTTTTTAGTGGCTTCATTTGAGCATGATTCCACGAGTCTATGGATAGTTTTATAAAGGTTAATTTAATTGTCGTGGAACCATGGAAAGGGGACATGTGTCAATTTCATGATTTTTAAATGTATTTCATGAGTCTATTGGATGATTCAATAAGATCTATATGTGACTCATGAAACTATAGAATAAGGACACGTGGGATGGTCTTAATGTATCTAATGGGTTTTCTGTCAAAGGATAGGAATTTCATAAAATGATGACACATGGTTGATTTTGTGGGTTTGTGGGATGTTTCAAGAAGATCTATATTTGACTCACGAAACTATAGAATAAGGACATGTGGACTCTACTCAATGTCTCCAATAGGTTTTCTATCCAAGGCTAGGATTGTGAGCAATGGAATGATGACACATGGTATAATCTTAGCACAATTAAAGTTTAAAAAAAATTAAAAACACATGTTTATATCATAAGTTACTCAACCGTTCGATGAATATTTGATGGATGGCTATAGTTGAATTTTGGAATGAAATGAATAGAGCCATAGGATTGCGAACTCAAACCTTCAAAATCACCATATAACCATTAGATTTACAAAGATTGGTACTTGATAATTTATTTGAAATGGATCATTTAAATGATGTTACCTGTAACTAAAAGTGATCAATTAATAGAAGTTCTAGAAATGCATGACAACTATTGAATTTATTTCTAAGTGTATGTATAGAATTTTAGTGTACTAATTGTGTAGTCAGGAGGTAACACATTTCAGTCACTTTAATATTTGAGAAAAACAAAAAAAATAAGTGAACTTCCTACTACTAAGTGATTTTATTTTTAAGTGAGAGGGTCAACACATAGGGAAATTTCCCATGGCAGTGCACCATGGAGATTCTAGGTTTGAACACAAATACTTCATGTCTGTCAGTGTCTTTGTATTAATATTTTCAAGAATAAAAATTTAGGTAAGTGAAAGGCATAAATCCTATGTTTCTTCGTTTCTTAAATTCTTAATTTTTCAAAAAATTTGTTTAGGGTTGAGAACTTCAGAGACTTAAGAAAAACTAAGGAGGACTTAAGAGGGACTTCATACTATACAAGCATGTCTACAACCACTCCCAAAATAATTTTTGGGAAAGGAAAAAAAAATCAAATATAAGAATAGATTATGTTGGAGTGCTTAAAACCCCAGTTTTCACAGCTGAATACCATGATATTTATAATCCTAAAATTTACGGTAGGGTTACCTCAAAATTGAGATTTTCATGTGAGAATAAGGTTGCAAGGAAAATGTAAATTCAAAATAGTCATACAATGCTAATTAATAGTGTCATTGCACGATGGGTAATTGGATTAGGGCTTATGATGTTACATTAGGTTTTCCCTTTCCCAGAATTTATCATGGGATGCACCCACAATTATGATGATAGAAAAAGAGTAATTGTTAATAGAGATAGCAAAGAAGAAATGTTATATATCACTGCAGAATAATTTGGAAATGTGTTTGGATTTACAGCTAAAGAATTTTTTAACATCCACATTGATCTAGAAAATCTTGCTAGCGATTATGAAGTATTCAATGAAGGGGAGAAAAATAAATTTCTAATTAAAATAGTTCAAGGTAGTAATAATAACTTATTCAAAATATAATCATAATCCTCCTGATGATTTGGTAATTTTTAAACGATGGGTTCAAGATACTATTTACATGCTAGAAGTTTTCCTTATATTGGATAGCAATCGAGAAGTGGGTGCAAGCCTCCTTTAAATGGAATATAATATCCATATTGCTAAGCAGCTTATCAAATATAACTTTCTTGAGCACATTGTAGAATAAATTCATAAATAATTTTTAATGATTAAAGGAGGTTCCCCTAAGACATTTAGGCTTACAACCTACTTGTGCTATTTCTTTCTATTCAAATTTAGTGCAATGTTTCTCAATGACAAGCTTAAGATCTAGCCCTATACGAATGCTGAGAAAAAAAATGGCTCCAGTATATAATTGGACCTCTAATATAAAAATGCATGATTTTCAAAGGAACTACAATCATTTTGTAGACTACCTATTGGATCCATTGTATCAAGCAATTATAAATAATCCAACGCCTATATTACCTATTTCTTGTAGAAATTACATTGTACTAGAGAAACAATTACAATTGGTTGATTGGTAGTTAATGGAAGAATATACTCTACTAAGATTTTATGGATCGAGAGTACAACCATGCAAAATTCCTAAAATTGTGATAGAAATGATTTTTACATTGGAATATGTATGGTAGATGGAGAGTACTGATCAACTATACTTTTTCAGTCAATAAAAGAAGAGAATATTTCCTTCTTTACCTTTTCCATGTTGAGTGCTCACATTTGAGAGAAAATAATTTAGTGTTGTACATGAAATTTTGAAAAAAAATCAATTTGATGTTGTCTCTCACTGGCAATATAATCTATGTGACACCATTAAATCAAGGATTGTGGCCAATAAGAATGTTGAAAGTAGAACTCAACATCAAAGTAAAACCTTGCTTGAAAACTTGAGAAACAAGGATTTTTGGGATGAGGTTAGAATAGAAATGGAGAAAATTATTGTTGGGAAAGGTATTTCTTTTGAACAATTATTAGCAACAATTATGGAATTGCACTAATAGAGAGCAGTAGAGAAGAAAATCAAAAGGTACAACAAATTTTATGAAAAAAGTGATCTACAATCTACTAAATTAAAAATATCAGATTCTCTAAATATGTATTGTAAAGAAAAAAATTGGACACAATAAAAAATTACAGCCTTTTGGTCTATGAGGAAGGATCTATTTGAACCAAAAACTAGTGTAGTGTTTCAAGAGATCGAAGAATATTATGAATTTAGCAATTTGTGGAATAAAGTGAATCCCTCTGAACATGAAGAAACTGATGATGATAGGGAAGAAAAAAGTGTACAATTTACAAGAAAATTTGAACAAAGTTTAAGTGAGACCATAAAAAAACATATACTTTAGGAGCAACCATAGTTGAAATAATGGGTTATGAACGTGGTGGTTTGGGATCCAAAGGACAAGGAATATGGATAGAAATAGAGGTAGGACATAGAAAACCTAGTGATTTGCAAGGACTTGGAGTTGATAAAAGAGCTCACAGGAATACAAGGATAACTGGAATAATTATTTTTTACAACTTCAATTCCCAATCCTTATGGTTAGGTACAATCACAACCAGGACATTCCCATGTTTGAGAATCTAGTGCAACTAGCACTGCCACTGGTAGCAATGGTATGGGTAGTAGTAATAGTAGTCATCAACATGTTCCAAAAAAAAAAATTACACGCACGATGCCAACAATACAAGATACTAGACAGATACATAGTAATCAAGCAATTTCAAAGAAGCAAAGGATTACGATAGATCCAAGTCCAAGTACTAGTACTAGTAGCATTACCTTAATTTCCACCCCAAAGGAATTATTTCTAGGGACTCCTCTAGTTAGTATGATTGCAAAATAAATGGATAATCCTCAACCTTGGGCTTGATCTCAAATAATTGGAGATGTTCCCATCACTGCAAGTACTCCTTCACCATTCAAGCATTCTAATATTTGTACATCTCTAGCTTTTGATTAGAATGACATGATTTTAAAAGGAAATCCGAAATGTATAAAAAAGAAAGAAGCAATCGATAGAGAATTCATCTACTATAACTGCAGAGCCTGCAAAAACCAGGGTATTACCTACATTGAACCCAATAAATAAATCATTTAGTACATGTTTGTTGTTCCCACAATTAAAAATAATCCAAAGAATTAGATGGATCACTCTGAATTTCAGGTGAGTAGTTTCCAATTAATTTTTTCTAGATATATTTTTTTTGACAACATTAATGTATCAAAGAAGAACAATGAATTGTTGTATATATCATTGTTGAAGAAAGAGCAAGAAAATAAAGGTTGTACATCCAAAATAGAAAATTTACAGGAAGAGATAGAAAATGAGAAAGAAAAGAGGAAAACAACAGATAACAAGAGCAATGAATTAGAAAAAAATTTAAAAAATTGCCTCTACATCTACAACAAAACAGGATAATCAAATAGAGGTGGAATTGAACGAACTGAAGAAAATATTAGATGAGAGAAAAAGGAATTATGATGAGGAAAAATCCACTTTAGAAAAATTAAAACATAACCTTGCAAAAGAAAAAAAGTGGGAACAAAAATTGGAGGAAGAGAGAAAAATAGTGAAAGATTGGTAGGAGAGATGAGGGAAGCAAAAAATGAAATAAACTCTTGTCAAAATATGTTAACTACATTTTGTAGTGAAACAATGAGGCAAGCAAAAAATGAAATAAACTCTTGTCAAAATATGTTAACTACATTTTGTAGTGAAACAATGAGGCATATGAAACAAAAGATCTGGGAGGAAATAATGTAGAGAATTGATCAAATGCAATAGAGACTATGCATGCGACAACACAAATGTTATTTCAATAGAGAATTTGCAAACAATCTACAATGCCAATGACAATGAATTGAGATCAAAAGGAATTAATGATTAGATTGATGCCTCAATGAAGTTGTCATTGATCATTCAAAAGTGTTTGAGAATACATGGAATCAATGAATTTTTTGGATCAAGCTACAAAAATAATGAATAAGCTTGATAAAAAGGTAAGAAAATTGAAAGAGTTTGGTTTTCCAAAGGATTTTGACACAATAGAGTAATTCAATTGAAAGGATGATTTCAAAAATAGTATGGATGGTACAAGGAAGATTGATTTGAACCAATTTCCTTAAAATCTAGATAAGTAAAAATATTTGGATTCCATCAAACCATTGATAACCTTGAATGAAACTTTGATTGAAACATTCAAGTCAAGTTCCAAAATTTTTGCATGAATTGTTAACAAGTTTTCAATTCAGACACTATCAGTTAGAACAAATGACACTTCCATCAAGTTAATGGTGGAGCATGCTACAAAAGTTGATAGAATGATTTGATAATATGAGTTTCTAACTTAGCTCTATGTAGAGTTGTCTTTGAGAAATATGTTGCATTGCCTCTAGGTGTGTTCCTTCATTTGAAAATCTATAGAAAAATCAAATTCAGTAATGTGTTCAATTATCTATATTATATATTTTCTCATTTAAAGAAAAAATTTTGTTTCTCCTACTAGATACACAATAAATGATTGCTAATGTTCATTGTTGTATATGCTACTATTGTTAATATGTTATTAAGCATTGAGTTAAGTGATGAATCACTAAGTAAATGTACAAATTATCAATATGACATAATTAAAATATAAAGTTATTAATAATATGTTAATTTATTCAGTTTGATTCATAATTTGAAATTTCATGGAATACAATATAAAATATTGTCAACTACAGTTTGGAATATGATTCATAAAATATAGTATAAATACAAAAAAATTACAAAATCACTTCCATTTACCAATTCACACCACGGTCCTCACTCTAATGATGAGATTGAGAGTTGTCTTAACTCTAAGTCTAGTCTTCATTTTCTTCAACTTATGTACATCCTCTTAACTACATCTCAAGTTCAACATTCATTGTGTCACTATAATTTGTGCCACTACAAGTAACATTTGAAGTGTTGCACAACCCTCTTCATTCACATATGGACTTCTAGATTGTGAGTGCCCTTTCAAAATGACAACTCTAGACATTCTACCTAGTTGCATACACTCTCAAGAAATTTTCCAAATTCTTTTCTATTTTTTTTCTTATCTTTAATTTCAAAAACCCCAATGCAGTGAAAAATATCTCATCCTCTACCGACCCTAATATCATTGTTTGCCATAAATTGGAAAGAATGAAATATTTTGATATTGAACTATGCAATATTTCACTCTGACCTAAGGTTTCCCAAACCTTTGTTATTGATCTCACTTCCATGGGATTCTCCATGGAGTTAAACTAGTCCATCATACTTGTTGCAAAGCAGTGAGTTCATAAGCTTAATTTGATTTATAATTCCTCTTATTTTTTGTTCACTATAGTATTATAAACTTTTTCAAAAGTTTTTGACCAAGGTAATTACTTTTTAATGAATAAAATTTGGGTTCTTCCATTTGTCTGGGATCCAAAATTAGGGATACATAATAGAAATGGCTTCAAGTAATTCATCTTGAGGGAATCGTTCATTAATATCTGTGGAAATATTTTTGCAATAGATTTTAAAGTACCACTTAGAGATTTAACAATGTTGTTAAAATCTTCCTTTTTCAAAGGTACTTCTTTGGTAGAGTGCTTGACTCTCCTACAATAGTGTATTGGTATCTCAAATCCATGTAAAATGACACATAACTCCCTACTTGCATTAAACTATAAATAATTTTTAGGATTATTCAAATATTTAATTTTCTACTATCTTAGAAATTTTGAGCTTTGAAATGGATAATCTGTTAGATATAGATTATTGAGCATCATGCATGTCATTATAAATAGTTTAGTATATTAATAGATATGTACATAGTTCTCTCTTGTGATTTCTTCACAAGATTGTTCATTTCATCTAGAATGGGGAGAAAACCAATCAAAGTTACAAGTGTCTCTATATCAGTCAACCTATGTAAGAGGCCCATAGCTTTGTGTATTGTGCAGCAATATTCATACTTTTCTCCAATCAAGAATCAATATTCTAAAAAAAACTAGTTGTGCTATTCCATGCAAGGGGACCCAACTGGCAACAACATCCTTAAGAAGCTTGTTTCCTCTTGTTATTCCCTTAGAAAAATATTGAGATTCCACAAAACATTTGGGACTTTGAAAAAATTATGCATAGAACTCGCAGACTATATTTTCAACTTTTTATAATGTAGGAAATTTGTTTACAATTTTAAATGCTAAATTTATTTTCTGGGCCATGCAGTGAATGGAAATCATGTATGGTGAACAAGTAGTTTGTAATTTTATGCAAAGACCACTTCTATGACCTTGCATTACTGAAGCTCCATTAGATCCTACACACACAAAATATCTGGTAGTTGTGCAGTCATCAAAACCTCTAATTTCATTCAAAGATTTCTTAACTCGTTGAAATAGATTTTACAATGTTTAAGGATCCTTCATTTTATGAACATAGAGTAGATGAGGTTGGCAGACATGTTGGTGTATAGTATACACATGCATATGTACCCAAAAGTATTATCTACCACAATAAATTTATCTAAAGATAATACAATGAAGTTTGACTCTTTTAAATTTCCTATAAATCTTGCTTTTCCACCTCAGCAAGACAACTTTCCCATTCCCATCCACTGTTTATTGAAAAATGTGTGCTAGGAAAGTGATGAACACCCAAAAAATAATAAATTATTAGATTGTGGGTAGTCTATGAAAGGGTGCCTTCTAGGAAAAATGTGAAAAACAATAGTCATTTGAAGAGTTTTTGCCAATTGTTTTCCTCCCATTATCTTTCCAAATTGAGCTTCTTAATTAAACCTCCAGATGTAGCAAGATTTTCCATTCTTTGCATATGCTCAGTATAGTCTAGGGAGTACTTGCCATGAAGAAATTATTCCTTTCATTTCCATCTTACTACTAATTTTTCCCTTCTGTCTATAATTTTTTTTCATAAACTTTACCGATATGCTTTTCTATAGTGTCAAGATTTACCTCCAAATTTTTGTCTCTTTTATATTTCCACCTAAAAATATTTCACTTGCATTTTGATGGAAGTTCATCTTTGTTTATATTCTACACTAGTTCAATGAATGGGTACTTTCACACCCAATCCATCTAAAAATTCCTTGTCATATCCCACTTGTGCCCTATTTTTTATTTGGAGTTTCTTTTCATCCTCCCTACAACAATCATCTATGGTGCCAACATTTTCATCCAAGTGAATTAACTCATTTTGATCTTCCTATGAGGTATTGCCAATGCCTTCATTAATATTTGGTGCAAGAGTTGATGATGTAGCTCCATCTTGATCTGATGGATTAGAAACATTACCAAAGTAAGACTTTATGGTAACTGTTGAAATAACGAAAAATGGGATCTTTTTTTCATAAGGTTTAGGACATAGAGAAAAATCCACTTTCTAATTATTTCATTGAAGGGAAATCCTAGAGATCTCAATGAAAAGGAGAAACATATCTTGCAATAGGCCTATCCTCATGTCTGATTGTAAACTAATGAGGGGTTCACAACTAGGCTAAGGCTTGGAAAGATAAATGAAATGCAAGTTGTAATACTTAAACCTAATGCAATGCAATCTTTCACTAAATGACCTAAAAATGCATGTAAATCATAACAAAAATATGCAAGATGAAATGCGTACACTTGGAAATTTGAAGATTACTAAATGAAGGCATGAAATGTTGAAAACACTAATTTTAATGCCTTCCAAGACTCATACACTATACTTGGTGGTTTAGTCCCAGATCTGGGTTTCTATGCAAAAATAGGAATTTGGAAAATGGGTGTCTGAAATTGCAAAAACCTGAAAAATGACCTAAACTGGGACTTATACACCAGAACTGGCATATCAGCCTAGTTAGGGTTTTTTGAAACTTCAAATTTTTAATCTGCTCTTCAATTTTTACTCCACCCTTTCCAATTGATTTCTGAATCAGATACCCTAATTTACAACTTGTTGAAATCTTCCAGGTATCTCCAATGCAAGGTGACAACTTTGACAACTTTAAATAGTTTGATAACTTTCTCCAAACTTGCTCTTCAATGTGTAATCAACCTAAACCTACAAATCACACACTTAACAGAGGGAAAAAT
The DNA here is from genome assembly GCA_007258455.2 of Sequoia sempervirens. Taxonomy (NCBI): domain Eukaryota; kingdom Viridiplantae; phylum Streptophyta; class Pinopsida; order Cupressales; family Cupressaceae; genus Sequoia; species Sequoia sempervirens. The sequence continues at coordinate 718,102,171 of VDFB02270651.1, forward strand.
GTTTCTTTTTTAGTGGAAATGGGTTTTCCTAGGTCAAACCCCGTTTTGGTAAGGAAACCTTGAAATGAAATGAAATAGGAATGGACAATGATGAATGAATGAAAGACGATGTTGCAACTCACCAAACCCTAGAAATAAAGTTTTGCAAACATGTATGAAATGACTCCAATGGATGTAGATCTTGAATCTTGCTTGAATGTGATAGATATTGAGTTGGACATTTTCTTGAATCATAAAACCCTACATCATAGTTGTTAGCATAAAGATAAACATGATGCATGAAGACTTTGAAATGATGCTTGATGCTTGAATAATGCTCTAAAATTCTTGATAATATTCCCTTGAATGCTCTTGCAAAAAATTGAATGCTCTTGTGAACTCAACTTTGTTATAATGATGCTCATTCAACTTGCTAGGTGAAAAATGAATGAAAGAAACTTGTATTTATACTTAATTATGCAGAAATTCTTGAAATTACAACACTACAAGTGGACATCAAATCTAGGAGGATAAAATACCATCAATAATTTGAATTAATTTTAATTTTGGACCACACAAGACTCATACACCCAAGTTGGCATATGAGTCCCATTAGGCATAATTTATGGGACCAATTTAAAAAATACTTAGAAAAGTATGAAACTAGGATTAGGACCAGAAACCCCAAGTGAGACACATATGCCCAAGGTGGCGTATGAGTCCCAAACCATTAAATCTGGGCCACAAAACCTGAAAACACATGAATTGTGATTGTAAATTTATTTATGTCAAGATCATCCTCGAAAAGATGCATTAACTAAGGCTTGTGAATGTAAAATAAAGATAATTAATGCGTAAAGAAGTGTAATTATTCAATAAAACCATAGAAAAGTGTGAAAGTGTGATACACCACTTTACAACAATCAAAATAAGGAACCAATAAGCTCATTTAGTTCACAAGGGCCCAAGAAATAATGTGAATATGTTAGAAATATTTTACAACACTAAATCAAGACCATGTTAGGGAGTAATTTTTTTATCATTACATCTAGCTCCCTATTTAGTGAGAGGAGGAACTTGCTTCCAACTCACACTAATGTAGACCAATGCACATCAAGAGTGGTCCAAATCCACCAATGCTAGTAAGATAGGACATCCATGATCAAGAGGGCTGTGCAAGCCCTCAAGACCAAGGTCCTATGGAAAACTAACATAGGCACAAGAGAACACACATGAAAATGATATACAGAGCAATAACAAGCCACAAGCATACACTACCAAAGACAAAGAGAAAAGAAAGAAAAAACAAAAGGGGGTGGATCAAGTTCAAACATTTTTCCATTGCGATGTGGATCAGATCTAGGTTGTTTGTTTAAAAAATGCATGCTCACTCTAAGGCAACAAAACTCTAGGTTGTTCATTGGGTGAGTAATCCAAGAAGGTGATACACATACACATAGGGACAATATGCACGCTGACACACACACACGAGTGGCTAAGGGAAATTCATTCCCTCATTCAGCTTCTCATCAAACCATACTAGAGTTATACCTCCTGATAACTTTGATAAGACACCACAAAAAATGAACTTTGAGATTCATGAGGCAAGAAAAACTTTGTATGCTTGGAGCACATGAACAAAGAAGATCGCTCTACAGGAATACATAGTGTGTTATGCAAGGTGGCCATATAACTAAAAGTGAAAATGCAATAGTAAGGAATGTTCAAAGGATTCTTGCTTAATTTATACAAGGCCTTAACTTAGGGAACATTGTGCCTAGTGTCTCCAAGAGAGGACCAATCAATGAATAAAATATTCACAAATTAGGGGATGTAGTGTGTCACATCAAGCCAATAAGAGGAATATAATATGCTAAGAGAGATCATGCTTTTGAAAATCATCACACCCAATGTCATCCACAAAGTTAAAGATGCCTTGCATGAAGTTAAAAGACAACACCCTGAGCATGAAATTGAAAAATGCAAAAGAATAATGCCAATGTATGCCCAAAATAAAAGGGAGGGGTTGTGCCCAAAATGAAAATCCAAACACATGAAGGATCTAAGGATTTGGGGTCAGTATGTTCTTGCTACAATGTTTTTAGAGAGCTCAAAACTATAATCATTCCCCAAATACACATAGAACTAGAAGAATGACACAAAGAGAGCAAAAAAAAAGAAAATACTTTTGGGTCAACATGGTAGAGACATGAATTCCTCGACACCTTGCAGTGTCATCCCAAAAATGAAAACACAAGACAAATGAAAAGGATAAATGAAAAGATTTTGGGTCAACATGGAAGAGAAATGAATGCCTCAAGGCCTTGCATCATCCCCAAAAGGAAAACACAAGACAAATGAAAAAGATAAAGGAATAAGGTAAAATATTTATGACATAGAGAAGAATGAAGATACAAATAGAGGAATGTCACAAAGAGAGAAATACATAAAATAAAACATCACGAGGGATCACATCATGCACATGCAATCACACAAAAGAAAAAGAAATAATGCAAAAGACTAGTAAGCCACATGCACCTAAAAGAAGTTCAAGGATTACGCTGATAGAAAACTATATATATGTTAATATGCTACAAAGTATGTCTTTGTGCATGGATAGGCTACAAGTTGAAAAAAAAAATTAGTTGCATGTGGCTATATTAAACAACTAATAATAAGTGATAAATAATGGGATGAAATAAACTTAGGAAAATATATGTTTTTCCTTCAAGAAATTAAGTATAGTATATTTATGAAGTATTTGCATGAATATTTAAAACATATATCAATACAAATGAAAAAAGAAACTTTCCATCAAATTGATAAAAGACACTAAAAATGGAAATAGAATTTTGTCATATCAATATTTATTTCGCTTTTGTCTTGTAAGTGAGATTTTAGAGGCTTTTACCATTAAATGGTAGTAGGTTTACCATTAAATAACAATTTTATTGCAATTTGGTAAAATATTGTCACTCTTGCTACCTAGGGTTTTCACTTTGCTAAAATGTTGCTTGAATTTTATATGTGAATTTAGTTTCACAAGCCCTAAAAACCTACACTTTATTTTTAGTTTTTTTCTCACATGCTCCCTCAGTTCTCAATGTCACTAGTCATTTTATTAAGTCCTTTGCAACATTAAGTTACTGGCCCCTTGATCCTCTCCTAACACTCACTTAAGAAGAATATTTCACATGTTCTTAATTAAATGGCTTAAGTGAGCTTCCACTTATTATGCCTTTCCACTAATGTGCATGAAGTATTTTATTAAGGAATGGAATACCCTCAAAATTTTGGAAAGGTTGATACTTGACACCTTTTTAGGGGTTTCCTTTGAGCATGATTCCATGAGTCTATGGATAGTTTTATAAAGGTTAATTTAATTGTTGTGGAACCATGGAAAGGGGGCATGTGTCAATTCCATGCTTTTTAAATGTGTTTTATGGGTCTATAGGATGATTCAATAAGATCTACATGTGACTCATGAAATAGTAGAATAAGGACACATGGGATGGTCTCAATGTCTCTAATAGGTTTTCTATCAAAGGATAGGAAATTGAGAAAATGATGACAGATGGTTGATTTTGTGGGTCTATGGGATGATTCAAGAAGATCTATATTTGAATCATGACACTACAAAATAAGACATGTGAACTTTGCTCAATGTCTCCAATAGGTTTTCTATTGAAGGATAGGATTGTGAGCAATGGAATGATGACACATGGCATAATCTTAGTGCAATTAATGTTTTAAAAAATTAAAATAAAATGTTTATATCATAAGTCACTTGACTGTTCGATGAACATTTGATGGATGGCTATAGTTGAATTTTGGAATGAAATGGACTGAGCCATAGGCTTGCAAACTCAAACCTTCAAAATCACCCTATAATCATTAGATTTACAAAGATCAACAGTTGATAATTTATTTGAAATGCTTCACTTGAATGATGCTACCTCTAAATGAAAGTGATCAATTAGTAGAAGGTTTAGAAATGCATGACAACTATTGAATTTATTTCTAAGTGTGTGTATAGAATTATAATGTAGTAATTGTGTAGTTAGGAGGTAACACAATTTGGTCACTTTAATATTTGAGAAAAAAGAAAAGAAAAAGTGAACTTCCTACTACTAAGTGATTTTATTTTTAAGTGAGAGGGTTACCACATAGGGAGATTTCTCATGGAAATGCACCAAGGATATTCTAGGTTGAAACACAACTACTCCAAGCCTATCAGTGTCTCTATATTAATCTTTTCAAGAATCAAAATTCAGGTAAGTGAAAGGCATAAATCCTATGTTTCATTATTTATTAAATTCTTAAATTTTCAAAATTTGTGTTTAGGGTTGACAACTTTTGAGACTTAAGAAAAAATAAGGACTTAAGAGGAACTTCATACTATACAATCATGTCTACAACCACTCCCAAAATAATTGTTGGGAAAGAAAAAGAAAAATTAAACATAAGAATAGATTATGTTGGAGTGCTTAAAACTCCAGGTTTCATAGTTTAATACCATGATATTTATAATCCTAAAATCTATGGTAGGGATACCTCAGAATTGAGATTTTCATGTGAGAATAAGGTTGCAAAGAAAATGTAAATTCAAAATAGTCATACAATGCCAATTAATAGTGCCATTGCACCATGGGTAATTAAATCAGGGCTCATGATGTTACATTAGGTTTTCCCTTGCCCATAATTTATCATGGGATGCACCCACAATTATGATGATAACAAAAGAGTAATTGTTAATAGAGATAGCAAAGAATAAATGTTATCTATCACTGTAGAAGAATTTGGAAATGTGTTGGGATTTACAACTGAAGAATTTTTTAACATCCACATTGATCTAGAAAATATTGCTAGTGATTATGAAGCAGTCAATGAAGGGGAGAAAAATAAATTTCTAATTAAAATAGTTCAAGGTAGTAATAGTAACTTATTCAAAATATAATCACAATCCTCCTTATGATTTGGGAATTTTTAAATTATGGGTTCAAGATACTATTCACATGCTAGCAGTTTTCCTCAGATTGGATAACAATCGAGAAGTGGGTGCAGGCCTCCTTGAAATGGAATATAATATCCACTATGCTAAGTATCTTATCAAATATAACTTTCTTGAGCATATTGTAGAATAAATTCATAAATATTTTTTAATGATTAAAGGAGGTTCCACTAAGACATTTAGGTTTACAACCTACTTGTGCTATTTTTTTAATTCAAATTTAGTGGAATGTTTTTCAACAACAAGCTTAAGATTTAGCCCTATATGAATGTTGAGAAAAAAAATGGCTCCAAAATATAATTGGATCACTAAGATAAAAATGCATGATTCTCAAAGGAACTACAATAATTTTGTAGAATACCTATTGGCTCCATTATATCAAGCAATCATAAATAATCCAATGGCTATATTGCCTATGTCTTGTAGAAATTACATTCCACTAGGAAAAATAATTACAATTGGTCGATTGGTACTTAATGGAAGAATATAATGTGCTAAGATTTTATGGATCAAGAGTACAACCATACAAAATTTCTATACATGTGACAAAAAGGGTTTTTACATTGGAATTTGTATGGTAGATGGAGAGTACTGATCTACTATACTTTGTCAGTCAATAAAAGAAGAGAATATTTCCTTCTTTACCTTTTTCCTGTTGAGGGTTCGCATTTGAGAGAAAATAATTTAGTGTTGTACATGAACTTTTGAAAAAAAATCAATTTGATGTTGTCTCTGACTAGCAGTATAATCCATGTGACACCATTATATCAAGGATTGTGGCCAATAAGAATGTTGAAAGTAGAACTCAGCATCAAAGTAAACCCTTGCTTGAAAACTTGAGAAACAAGGATTCTTGGGATGAGATCATAATAGAAATGGAGAAAAGTATTGTTGAGAAAGGTATTTATTTTGAACAATTATTAGCAAAAATTATGAAATTGCACTAATAGAGATTAGTAGAGAAGAAAATAAAAAGGTACGACATTTTTTATGAAAAAAGTGATCTACAATCTACTAAAGTAAAAATATCAGATTCTCTAAATATGTATTGTAAAGAAAAAATTGGACACAATAAAAAATTATAGCCTTTTGGTCTATTAGGAAGGATCTATGTGCACCCAAAACTACTGTAGTGTTTCAAGAGATCGAAGAAGATTATGAGTTTAGCAATTTTTGGAATAAAGAGAAAACATGAAGAAACTGATGATGATAGGGAAGAACAAATTGTACAATTTACAAGAAAATTTGAACATAGTTTAAGTGAGACCATAAAAAAAAAATACTTCAAGAGCAGCCATAGTTGAAATAATGGGTTATGAATGTGGTGGTTTGGGGTCCAAAGGACAAGGAATATGGATAGAAATAGAGGTAGGCCATAGAAAACCTAGTGATTTTCAAGGACTTGGAGTTGGTATAGCTTAGGGGCAGACAACAATAGATGGAATAATTTATTTTGTTACAACTTCAATTCCTAACCCTCATGGTCAGGTATAATCACAACCAAGACATGCCCATGGTGGAGAATCTAGTGTAACTAGCACTGCCACTAGTGGCGATGGAATGCTCAATAGTAATAGTAGTCATCAAAATGTGCCACAAAAACAAATTACACATAGGATGCCAACAATACAAGATACTACACAGATACATAGTGATCAAGGCATTTAAAAGAAGCAAAGGGTTATGATAGATCCAAGTCCAAGTACTAGTACTAGTAGCACTACCTTAGTTTCCACTCCAAAGGAATTATTTCTAGGCACTCCTCTAGTTAGTGTGATTGCAAAATAAATGGATAATACTCAACCTTAGGCTCATTCTCAAATAATTGGATATGTTACCATCACTGCACTTGTACTACTTCACCATTCAAGAATTCCATTATGTCTACATCTCTAGCTTTTGATTACAATGACGAGTTTAAAAATAAATTCGAAATGTATAAACAAGAAAGGAAGCAATTGATAGAGATTTCGTCTACTATAACTCCAGAGCCTACAAAAACTAGGGTATTAACCAAATTGAACCCAATAAAGAAATCATGTTGTACATGTTTGTTGTTCCCACAATTAAAAATAATCCAAAGAATTAGATGGATCACTCTAAATTTCAGGAGAGTAGTTTCTAATTACTTTTTCTAGATATAGATTTTTTGACAAAATTAATGTATCAAAGAAGAACAATGAATTGATGTATACATCATTGTTAAAGAAAGAGCAAGAAAAGAAAGGTTGTAGATCCAAAATAGGAAATTTATAGGAAGAGCTAGAAAATGAGAAAGAACAGAGGAAAGCAACAAATAACAAGATCAATGAATTAGAAAAAAAAATTAAAATGCCTCTACATCTACAAGAAAACATGATAAACAAACAGAGGTGGAATTGAACGAACTAAAGAAAATATTAGATTAGAGAAAAAAGGAATTATAGTGAGGAGAAATCCACTTTAGAAAAATTAAAACATAACCTTGGAAAAGAAAAAAGTGGGAACAAAAATTGGAGGAAGAGAGAGAAATAGTGAAAGATTGGTAGGAGAGTTGAGGGAAGAAAAAAAAAAAAAAACTCTTGTCAAAATAAGTTAACTACATTTTGTAGTGAAATACTGAAGTATATGAAACAAAATATCTAGGAGGAAATAATGTAGAGGATTCATCATTTGTTCCAATTATTTCAATTGATTGATGATCATATAGTACATAATAGGAAGCTCAAGAATACGTAGGGGACAACAAAAATGTGATTTCAATAGAGAATTTGAAAACAATCTACAATGCTAATGATAATGAATTGAAATCAAAATGAATTAATGATTAGATTGATGCCTCAACGAAGTTGTCCTCTATCATTCAAAAGTGTTTGGGAATATGTGGAACTGATCAAGTTTTTGGATCAGGCTACAAAAAGAATGAAGAAGCTCAATAAAAAAGTAAGGAAGTTGAAAGAGCTTGGTTTGCCAAAGGATTTTGACACAACTGAGCAATTCATTGGAAATGATGATTTCAAAAGTAATACAGATGGTACAAGGAAGATTGATTTGAACCAGTTTCCTTCAAATCTAGATAAGGAAAAGTATTTGGATTCCATCAAACCATTGATAACCTTGAATGCAACTTTGATTGAAACAATCAAGTCAAGTTCCAAAATTTTTGCATTAATTGTTCACAAATTTTCAATTCACACACTATTAGTTAGAACAAATGGCACTTCCATCAGGTGAATAGTAGAGCATGCTACAAAAGTTGATAGAATGATTTGGTAATATGAGTTTCTAACTTAGCTCTATGTAGAGTTGTCTTTGAGAAAGATTTTGAATTGCCTCTAAGTGTGTTCATTTAAAAATCAATAAAACAATCAAATTCAGTAATGTGTTCAATTATCATTATTTATTTTCTCATTTAAAGAAAAACTTTGGTTTCTCCTACAAGATACACAATTAACGATTGGTAATGTTAATTGTTGTATATGCTACTATTGTTAATATGTTATTAAGCATTGATTGAAGTAATGAATCACTAAGTACATGTAAAAATTATCAACATGACAATTAAAATATAAAATTATTAATAATATGTTAATTTATTCAATCTGATTCATAATTTGAAATTTCATGGAATACAACATAAAATATCATCAACTACAGTTTGGAATATGATTCATGAAATATAGTATAAATACTAGAAAATTGCTAAATCACTTCCATTTACCAATTCACACCATGGTCCTCACTCTAATGATGAGATTGAGAGTCATCTGAACTCTAATTCCAATCTTCATTTTCTTCACCTTATGTGCGTCTTCTTAACTGCATCTCAAGTTCAACATTCATTATGTCACTATAATTTGTGCCACTTCCACTAATGTTTGAAGTGTTGCACAACCCTCTTCATTCACATACAAAATTCTAGATTGTGAGTGCCCTTTCAAAAGGAAAACTTTGGACATTCTACCTAGTTGCATACACTCTCAAAAAAAATTCCAAATTCTTTTCTAGTTTTTTTCTTATCTTTAATTTCAAAAACCCCAATGCACTGAAAACTCTCTCATCCTCCACCAACCCTAATATCATTGTTTGCCATAAATTGGAAAGAATGAAATATTTTGCTATTGAACCATGCAATATTTCACTCTGACCTAAGCTTTCCCAAACCTTTGTTATTGATCCTACTTCCATGGGATTCTGCATGGAGTCAAATTGGTCCATCATACTTGTTGCAAAGTGGTGAGCTTGTTCTCTAAGCTTAATTTGATTTATAATTCCTCCTATTTTCTGTCCACTATAGTACTATAAACTTTTTCAAAAAAATCAACCAAGGTAATTAATTTTTAATGAATTTTTTTTGGGTTATTCCAGTTGTCTGGGATCCAAAATTGAGGATAAACAATAGACATGGCTTCAAGTAATTCATCTTGAGGGAATCATTCATAAATATCTGTGGAAATATTTTTGCAATAGATTTTAAAATACCACTTATAGATTTAACAATGTTGTTAAAATCTTTTTTTTTCAAGGGTAATTTTTTGGTAGAGTGCTTGACTCTCCTACAATAGTGTATTGGTATCTCAAATCCATGTACAATGACACATAACTCCCCACTTGCATTAAACTATAAATAATTTTTAGGATTATTCAAATCTTTAATTTTCTACTATCTTATAAATTTTGAACTTTGAAATGGATAATCTGTTAGATATAGATTATTGAGGGTCATGCATGTCATTATATGTAGTATAGTATTTTAATGGATATGTACATAGTTCTCTCTTGTGATTTCTTCACAAGATTGTTCATTTCATCTAGTATGGGGAGAAAACTAGCTAAAGTTACAAGTGTCTCTATATCGGTTAATGTATGTAAGAGGTTAGGATCTTTGTGTATTGTGTGGCGATGTTTGTAAATTACTCCAATCAAGAATTAGTATTTTGGAAAAAACTAGTTACGCTAGTCCATGCAAGCGGACCCATCTGGCATCAACATCCTTAAGAAGCTTGATTCCTCTTGTTATTCCCTTAGCAAAATTTTGAAATTCCACAAAACATTTGGGACTTCAAAAAAAGTATGGGTAGATCTCGCAAACTATATTTTCAACTTTTGATACTGTAGGAAACTTGCTTACAATTTTAAATGCTAAATTCATTCTATGGGCCATGTAGTGAATAGAAATCATGAATGGTGAACAAGTAGTTTGTAAGTTTATGCAAAGACCACTCCTGTGACCTTGCATTACTAAAGATCCATTAGCTCCTACACGCACCAAATTTTTGGTAATTGTGAAGTCATCAAAGCCTCTAATTTCATTCAAACATTTCTTAACTAGTTTGAATAGATTTTACGATGTTGAAGTATCCTTCATTTTATGAACACAGAGTAGATGAGATTGGCAGACATGTTGATGTATAGTATACACATGCATATATACCCAAAAAGTATTATCTACCACAATAACTTTATCTAAAGATAATGCAATGAAGTCTTAATCTTTTAAATTTCCTATAAATCATCCTTTTCCACCTCAGCAAGACAACTTTCCCATTCCCATCTAGTGTTTATTGACCAATGTTTTCTAGGAAAGTGAAGAACACCCAAAAAATAATAAATTATTATATTGTGGGTAGTCTATCAACGGATGCCCTCTAGAAAAAATATGAAAAACAACACTCATTTGAACAGTTTTTTCCAATTGTTGTCCTACCATTATCTTTCCAAATTGAACTTCTTAATTGAACCTCTAGATGTAGCACGCTTTTCCATTCTTTGCATATGCTCATTATAGTCCAAGGCATACTTAACATGAAGACATTATTCCTTTGATTTCCATCTTACTACTAATTTTTCCTTTCCATCTATAATTTTTTTTTCATAAACTTTAGCGATATGCTTTTCTATAGTGTCAAGATTTAACTCCAAATTCTTGTCTCATTTATATTTCCAACTAAAAATCTTACAATTGCTTTTTGATAGAGGTTCATATTTGTTTACATTATACACTTGTTCAATGAATGGGTACTTTCACACCTAATCCATCTGAAAATTCCTTGTCATATCCCACTTGTGCCCTTTTTTTTATTTGGATTTTCTTTTCATCCTGCCTACAACAATCATCTACAGTGCCAAAATTTTCATCCAAGTCAATTAAATCATTCTGGAAAACTAGAGTATCCCTTGGAACATGTTTTTTGGAATTTTCATCCTCATCCAACTCAATTAACTCATTTTGATCTTCCTATGAGGTATTGCCAATGCCTTCATTAATATTTGGTGCAAGAGTTGATGATGTAGCTCCATCTTGATATGATAGATCAGAAACATTACTAAAGTAAGATTTTATGGTAACTACTGAAATAATGGAAAATGGGATATTTTCTTTTGAATGGTTTAGGACATAGAGCAAAACCTACTTTCCAATTATTTCATTGAAGGGAGACCCTAGAGATCTCAATCCAAAGGAGAAAGAGATCTTGCAATAGGGTTGTCCTAAGGTCTCATTGTAAACTAATGAGGGGTTCACAACCAAGCTAGGGCTTGGAAATATAAATGAAATGAAGGTTGTAATGCTTAAATCTAATGTAATGCAATCTTTCACTAAATGACCTAAAAATGCATGTAAATCATAACAAAAATCTGCAAGAAGAAATGTGTGTAGTTGGATATTTGAAGATGACTAAATGAAGGCCTAAAATATTGAAAACACTGATTTTAATGCCTTCTAGGACTCATACACTAGACTTGGAGATTCAGACCTAGATCTGGGTATCTATGCAAAATAAGGAATCTAGCAAATGGGTGTCTGAAACTAAAAAACCCTGAAAAAATGACCTAAACTAGGACTCATACACTAGAATTGGCATATCAGTCCAGTTAGGGTTTTTTGAAACTTCAAATTCTTAATCTAGTCTTCAATTTCTGCTCCACCCTTTCCAATTTCTTTATGAATCTGAAACCCTGATTTGCAACCTGTAGAAGTCTTCCAAGTATCTCCAATGCAAGGTGACAACTTTGACAACTTTAAACACTTTAATAACTTTCTCGAAACTTGTTGTTCAATGTTTCTTTAACCTAAACCTACAAATCACATGCTAAAGAGAAGGAAAAAAAAATTGGTTAGTGGAAAGGGGTTTGCCTTGATCAAACCCTATTTTGGTAATCAAACCTTGAAATGAAATGAAATAGGAATTGAGAATGATGAATGAACAAAATATGATGTTGCAACTCAACAAACCCTAGCAATAAAGTGTTGCAAACATGTATGAAGTTGCTCCAATGGATGTAGATCTTGACTCTTGCTTGAATGTGATAGATCTTAAGTTGGACACTTGCTTGAATCATAAAACCCTACATCACAATTACTAGCATAAAGATAAGGGTGATCCCACAATACTGGTTTACTATTTCTAGCCAAACTGGACACTGAAATAATTGTTTTTAACTAAATGTTCACTTTTGGGCACCTATAGCAGCTAAACCATGAGGAATTTGAAGATGATGCAAACTAGTGATTTGTAACATTTTTTTTATAGATTCTAAATATATATTTTTCAAAAATTTTGGAATCAGATTTAGCTTATTTTTCCATCTCCTTCAAAAACTAGTTTTTTTTTCAGTAAACAACATTTTTAAGGAGTGACAGTCACCGTATAACACATAACTTTTTTTCCATGAAGAATAAAATTCTAATTTTTTTGAAATTAGATTTGTAACTATGATATCTAGTTCTTCCAATTAGTTTCATAGTTTTTTATTGAATATTTTTTCCTTAGTCAAGTTTCGAAGTCAAACCAATTACAATTCAGACATAGGCGGATTGTATAACACGTAACTTTTCTTGTATGTATCAAAATTCTTTTTTTTTTGTTGGATCAAGGACTTCAATATATGGTGCAATCATATTTTTCAATTTTTTTTTGATAATCGACTATTTTTCCACATGTGTAGAATAGAGAACTTGATTTTCGGTGAAAAACCTATGTTTAATAAAATGAAAAAAATCAAATACGTAATAAAACCAAAATATATTAAAATTATATTTGTTGGATAGCTCATTCTGAGGACTACCATCATCTAGTTGGGTCTGTGAAGTCTCAATTTTCATCCTCAACCCGAGCTCCAAAGTAAAAAATTTTGGACTTTTTGGTGCTTGATGGGGAGAAAGGGGGAAAAGGTGGGCTTGAGCGAACCAAGGGGGTTCACTCAAACCTTGGGGGGGGTCACTCGAACCAGTTTTTGAGTGAACCCCCTCTACATAAGGCTTTCCCTTTTCCTTTTTCCTGGGAATGGTGGGACCTGCATGAAATGGGTTCGCTCAAAAGGGGGGTTCTATCAAACCCTATTTGGGTTTGATCAAACCATAAAAAACCAAATTTTTTTGCATGGGGTCATTTTTTGCAATTTTTCCTTCCTCACTGGAATTGTAAACCACTTTTGTGGGTTTACCCATAAACATGATGTATGAAGACTTTGAAATGATGCTTGATGCTTGAATAATGCTCTAAAATGCTTGATAATATGCCCTTGAATGCTCTTGTGAACTCAACTTTGCTATAATGATGCTCATTCAACTTGATAAATGAAAAATGAATTAAAGAAACTTTCATTTATACTTAATTATGCAAAAATTCCTAAAATTACAACACTACAAGTCGACATCAAATCTAGGAGGATAAAATCCCACCAAGAATTTGAATTAATTTTAATTTTCGGCCACACAAGAATCATACACCCAAAGTGGCGTATGAGTCCCATGAGGCATAATTTATGGGACCAATTTTAAAAATGCTTAGAAGGGTGTGAAACTAGGATCATGACCCAAAACCATAGGTGGGACACATATGCCCAAGGTGGCGTATGAGTCCTAGACCATTAATTCTGGGCTACACAACCTAAGAACACCTAAATTATAATTGGATATTGATTTATGTCAAGATAATCCTTGAAAAGATGCATTAAATGAGGCTTGTGGATGTAAAATAAAGCCAATTAAAGCATAAAGAAGCCTAATTATTTAATAAAACCCTAGAAAAGTGTGAAAGTGTGTTACAACACTTTACAACTCTCTAAATAAGGAACCAATAAGCTCATATGGTTCACAAGGGCCCAAGACCTAATGAGAATATGTTAGAAATATTTTACAACACTAAATCAAGGCCATGTTAGGGATTACTTTTTCGATCATTACTTCTAGCCCCCACTTTAGTGAGAGGAGGAAGTTGCTTGCAACTTACACTAATTTAGACCAACGCACATGAAGAGTGGTCCAAATCCACCAATGCTAGTAAGATAGGATAGCCATGATCAAGAGGGTTGTGCAAGCCCTCATGACCAAGGTCCTATCACAAAATAACATAGGTACAAGAGAACACACATGAAAATGATATAAAGAGAAATAACAAACCAGAAGCATACCCTACCAAATACAAAGAGAAAAGAAAGAAAAAAAAAAGGGGGCAGATCAAGCTTCAAATGTTTTTCCATCGCAATGTGGATTAGATCTAGGTTGTTTTTCCAAAAAATGCACACTCACTCTAAGGCAATGTAACTTTAGGTTGTCCATTAGTTGAATAATCCAAGAAGGTGAGACACATACACACACAGACAATATGCACGCTGACACACACACATGAGTGGCTAAGGGAAAGTCATGCCCTCATTCGGCTTCCCGTAAAACCATACCAGAGTTATATATCTTGATAACTTTGATAAGACGCCATGCAAAATGAACTTCAAGCTTCATGAGGCAAGCAAACATTTGTATGCTTGGAGCTCATGAACAAACAAGATCACTCTATAGGCATGTAAAGTGTGTTATGCAAGGTGGCAATATAACTGAAAATGCAAACGCAATAGTAAGGAATGTTCAAAAGAGTCTTGCTTAATTTATACAAGGTCTTAACTTAAGGAACATTGTGCCTAGTGTCTCCAAGAGAGGACCAATCAATGAATAAAATATTCACAACTTAGGGGATGTAGTGTATCACATCAAGCCAATAAGAGGAATATAATATGCTAAGAGAGACCATGCTTTTGGAAGTCATCACACTCAATGTCATCAAAAAAGTGAAAGATGCATCGAATGACATTAAAAGAAAACACCCTGAGCATGAAAATGAAAAATGCAAGAGAATAATGCCAATGTATGCCCCCACTTTAAAGTGGTTGCTATACCATTCCTATGAGAAATTGCTTTAAAGTAGCAAATGATGAATGCATGAGAGCTAACTTGGAAAGCCCTATGCCAAGTCATATGTTTCGAAATAAAGCTACGTCATACAAAATAAAAGGGAGGGGTTGTGCCCAAAATTAAAATCCAAACACATGAAGGATCTATGGCTTTGGGGTCAATATATTCTTGCTACAATGTTTTTAGAGAGCTCAAAACTATCATCATTCCCCAAATACACATAGAACTCGAAGAATGACACAAAGAGAGAAAAAAGAAAAGAAAAGACTTTTGGGCCAACATGGAAGAGACATGAATGCCTCGACACCTTGTTTCATCCCCAAAAGGAAAATAGAAGAAAAATGAAAAAGATAAAGGAAAATATTTTGGGTCAACATGGGAGAGACATGAATTCCTCAATGCCTTGCATCATCCCCAAAATGAAAACACAAGACAAATGAAAAAGATAAAGAAAAAAGGTAAAATATTTACAACATGGAGAAGAATGAAGATACAAATAGAGGAATGTCACAAAGAGAGAGAAATACATCAAACAAAATGTCATGGGGGATCACATCACACACATGCAATCACACAAAAGAAAAATAAATAATGCAAAGACTAGTAAGGCACATGTGAGTCAACCTAGTTAAAGGGAGAATGAAAAATGCACCACTAGGACAAGGCGATCTAATTATTCCCCCCTACTTAGTGTAAGACAAGAATGAGCTGAGGTAGGTGATGGGAAGGAGATCCTTGCAACTTGAAATGATTTTCAATAAATGCATAACATGTATTAGTGAGGATGTTATTATTATACAACTACTACATGGCAAGGAGAAAAAGGGTCCCACTTTAAGGGACTATTTCTATGATATCAATCTTTTTGAATATTTGTTGTAAAGGATGAAACTCATTGGTACTATGTCCAAGAACTCTGTGATATCAACAATGCGATGTGTTTGTGTTTTTAGGATTTGGTTTCCAATCTTATCTTATGGGAGGTAATGCAATCAGTCCTCTATGTAAAAGTATCTACAAATTCCTTTTAATATCAGTTGGAGGGTAAGGGAATTGCAGTTTCTTAAATTTGTAAGGTCTTTTGCACTTTCTATATTCACCAATTTCTCAAATTGAATGTTGAGGATGAGGACCAAAGATGATCCTTTCATCCTTATCATCGTTACGAATTATTTGTTGTTCTTTAGGAAGGACATTCATATCAGGGGGAGGATCTTGATATCCTATTCCTTTAGTATTTTCAATTGGTATTTTCTCTAAGATTTGATGAATTTCATGTTCACTTGTTGTATCACATCCTTGTCTACTCCAGATTGTGAATCCTTTTCCATATTTCTCTTGTAGGTTGATGGGAGTGTTTGTCACTTTGTTAACATAAAATGGTTGAGTGTTTGCTTGCTTATAGAAACTAGGTTCACCTATTGTAAGTAACTAAACATATTAGGTGGTGGTATTATAGGAGGTTTTGGTTGTTTCATGGATGGATAAAAGGATGCATTAGCTTCAAAGTTGTTAAGGAAATCATTTAGGAACTTATTTATGTTGTCATCATCTTCTCCAATGGTGTCAACATCATGAGGACATGCATTAAGAGTTGAGTGAGCTTTAGTAAGTTCAATTTCATTAGGGTCAATTCCAAAAGAATAACTTGACACATCCACTAAGGACTTCAAGGACATCCAAAGCTTACCAAAGCACATATATCCATGATGCAGATTTCATATTCTAAACTATGCAATAATGTTAAATGAATGTTCTAAACATAATTTTGAATTTAAGCAATGCACAAGATGAACTAATTTAAAATAAATGCAGTCAATTGAATGAATTAGAAAGTTTGTAAACTAAAACATAAAGGTGTCAACAACAAATAAATGCTCAGAAATAGAGTTTTAAATTCTAGAAAACCTACACTGGGACTAAATCGCCCAAAGGAGGGTACGAGTCCTAGTGAGGATTTTTTTCAAAAATTTCAAAAAAAATCAAGTGATTTTTATTCTTTTCAATTTGTATGATCTATAACCTAAATACAAATGCATATTTCAGATGATTTTTGATGATTTGGGGTAAGTGTAGGATCATCATGGAAAAAATAGGCCCTTAAGTGGCGTTTTAAAAAAAAAATCAGAGTTAGGCAACTTGACGTAAAAATTTGAATAAGTTATCTATATTATTTCAAAAATATGTAAGAATAAAATCTGTAGCAAATTGAATGTAGTTTCTAAACTACTAGGTTTATTTTAAAGAAAAAATCTATTTGGTGAAAATTTGAAATTTCAATGCAGTAGTACTTAAATTTCAGGGAAAAAATAAGAAGTAGGTGTCTGTCTGACCCCTAACCACAATAAAATGATAGTATTTTTTTATAAGATCTTAGATATAAGTAGAGGACTCATGTCCCGATGTGATGCATATTGTTTTAAATTTTTTCCAAGTAAATAATTAATTATGAATTTTTATTACAACTTTTAACAAATATAAAAACTCGTATGTCTGACCACCTTAACTTGGTCAAAACTTCATGAAATTCATTTTTGATTAATCCTATAGTATGTGAAGCATACAATGTGATGCATGTTTCAGACTCAAAAAGTGTGATATTGTTTGAAAGTTATAAATGTTTTTCAATCAGCTTACTAATCAGAACTTTAGTCATAATTCAAATAGAAAATGAATAATAATTATTTATTAAATTCAAAGTAAAGCATAATTTATATTGGTGGAAAGCTGAGAATCTCCTTTAAAAAACCCTTTTCATTTCATCAATTTTGGGTAAAAAAAAGTCATCAGCCACATACCGTACACATACCCATCATATCACCACTTTTTGGCCTATCATGATCCCGCACATACCCTTTGAAATGAGAAAATGCAACCTATGTGTGCTTTTAGTAATACAAAATTAGAAACCCTAGAATGCCAATTAACTAATGCAAATCCTAATGCAAAGGTAATGCAAGCAAGATCTAGGATGATAATGCACTCCAAATTAGAATTATGATGTTCTGAATGCGGGTTCACTAAAATGAAATGACATAAAATGGGATATTCACTTTCGTATGGTTTAGGACATAGAGCAAAACCCACTTTCCAATTATTTCATTGAAGGGATACCCTAGAGATCTAAATGCAAAGGAGAAAGAGATATTGCAATAGGGCTATCCTAAGGTATGATTGTAAACTAATGAGGGGTTCACCACTAAGCTAGGGCTTGGAAAGATAAAGGAAATGCAAGTTGTATTGCTTAAACCTAATACAATGCAATATTTTACTAAATGACCTAAAAATGCATGTAAATCAAAACAAAAATCACAAGATGAATTATGTGCACCTGGAAAAATGAAAATGACTAAATGAAGGCATGAAATGTTGAAAATACTGATTTTAATGCCTAGTGAGACTCATACGTTAGACTGGGCGATTTAGTCCCAGATCTCCATGTTTCTATGCAAAAATAGGAATCTGGCAAATGGGTGTCTGAAACTACAAAAACCTAAAAAATGACCTAAGTTGGGATCATACGCCAGAACTAGTGTATCAATCAAGTTAGGGTTTTCTAAAACTTCAAAGTATGAATCTAGTCTTTAATGTCTACTCTATGCTTTCCAATTGATTTCTAAATTTGAAACCCTGATTTGCAACCTGTATAAGTCTTCCAAGTATCTCCAATGCAAGGTGACAACTTTGACAACTTTAAACACTTAGATAACTTTCTCCAAACTTTATCTTCAATGTAGCTTCAACCTAAACCTACAAATCACACACTAAAGAGAGGGGAAAATGTTGTTTTGTTAGTGAAAAGGGGTTTTCCTTGGTCAAAACCAATTTTGGTAATCAAACCTTGAAATGAAATGAAATAGTAATAGAGAATGATGAATGAAAACAATATGATGTTGCAACTCACCAAACCATAGCAATAAAGTGCTACAAACATGTATGAAGTGGCTCCAATAGATGTAGATATTGACTCTTGCTTGAATGTGATAGATCTTGAGTTGAACACTTGATTGAATCATAAAACCCTACATCACAATTATTAGCTAAAAGACAAACATGATGCATGAAGATTTTGACATGATGCTTGATGCTTGAATAATGCTCTAAAATGCTTGATAATCTTCCCTTGAATGCTCTTGTGAACTCAAATTTTCTATAAGGATGGTCATTCAACTTGCTAGGTGAAAAATTAATGAAAGAAACTTGTATTTATACTTAATTATGCAAAAATTCTCGAAATTACAATAGTACAAGCCGACATCAGATCTAGGAGAATAAAATCCCACCAAGAATTTGGTTTAATTTTAACTTTGGGCCACACAAGAATCATACACCCAAGGTGGCATATAAGTCCCATTAGGCATAATTTATGGGAACAATTTAAAAAATGCTTAGAAAGGTTTGAAACCAGGATCGAGACCCAAAACCCCAGGTGGGACCCATACACCCAAGGTGGAGTATGATTCCAAGAACATCAAATCTGGGTCACACAACTTGAAAACACCTAAATTACAATTGGATATTGATTTATGTCAGGATCATCCTCAAAAAGATGAATTAAATGATGCTTGTGGATATCAAATAAGGCCAATTAAAGCATAAATAAGCCCAATTATTTAATAAAACCCTAGAAAAGTGTGAAAGTGTGTTACAACACTTTACAACACTCCAAACAAGGCACCAATAAGCTGATTTAGTTCATAAGGGCCCAAGACCTAATGTGAATATGTTAGACATATTACAACACTAAATCAAGGCCATGTTAGGGAGTACTTTTTCCATCATTACAACTAGGTACATTTTGGGAATTTTGATCGACTCCCAATCTATTCACCACTCTAAGGAGTCTTACTCTTGTTGCACTTGCTTCTCGACATCTTGATGTCTCACTTCAAATAAAAGCTGGAAAAATGTCTTCTTGTATAAGGACATAGAATATAGATCTCATTCCCTACTTAATCACATCTTTAAGGTTGAAACAAGAATGGAAAAGAGATAAAAAAATCTTATAACACTATGAATAAATGATCACTTACCTTTAAGTTTTCTCTGACTTGCTATACGTTAATGCAGGAAGGCTTGTAGTTGTAAGTTTTTAACTTGCCTATGATCAAGGTTCCAAATCCAAATTCTAAATAAAGAGCTCACAAGTTCAAAACAAAACAAAATGTGTAAGAATAAACTATAGTTTTGATTTTATTCCATGAGATTTTTAAATGGTATAGTTAAAATTTGTTGAATCTCGTGTGATTATACAATGATACATTTAAATGTTGGGTGACCAAACCTCGATAGAACACATACATTGTAATTTTTATGGTGATTATCGCCCTATGATTAGCATTGAGTTATCATAGTAATTGGTGAAATGTGTCCTCATACAATTTTTTTTTTTAATGTTATTTGTGAAATGGGGCCACATAAGAAATTATTTGTAAATATTATTGGTCAAATGGGTCCTCACACATAGTGAACATTTAATGATGTGGAAACATGTCCTAATAAACAATGTTGTTTTAATAGTATTTGTGAATATGTAGGAAATTTAATACATGGTTCTAATATTTGAGGTGAAAATATCAATTAGTTCATTTCAAAAATGTAGCTTTTTATAGAAAAAATGTTAATTACATTGCCTCATAAAATAAATTGATGAAAAATTGAAATGCATTGGACCTGTAAAGAAATTTTTCCCTTAATCTCTTTTTTGTTTTAGGCCATTACTCTTCACTTCTATTAGGGTCGCTTTCTATTGTTACAATTTTTCCCAATATGTTTTTCTCACTACGTCAAAAATCAATTTGACAATATAGATGCTTGTGACCTCCTCCTCTATGTCATATGGTAATAATTCCACTGTTATTATGAACTTTGCCACAACGATGCTGGCCGAAAGTCAATTTCTTTTGTGGATGAGATTGAACTTTTCCATCAAAACTTGATAGAGATTTATCACGTGTGCCCAGAGTAAAAGTCCTGTACGAATGGGTGGTCATGTTATTATTTATTGAAATTAAATAAGTTTTATTTTGAAGGAAAAAGTGGAATAGAATAACCTGGTTTTAGTGTAATAATCATACGTTTATAATGCATTCTATGTTTCATTATTTGTTTTATATTTCCTCTTTTTTCTTTCTTTTGTGGAGGTCGATAACTATTGACTCCTATTACTTTAACATTGAAGAAAAGTTCAATCCAATTTTTGATCTTTGTTTTATTCGATCCCAAATCGACATTTAAAATATATTGATTTTTTTCAAATAGACTAACACTTTTTTCTGTAAGTACTAAATCTAAATATTATGTTCACGTGTCGAAGGAAATATACCTTTAAAATTAGGAAAGAAAAGGCATCTGTTCACTTTCACTTTCCAAGTGATTTTCTTTGGTTACTTTATGCTGACATGTTATGGGAGACGACCATCATTGGTCCTCACTAAATGGAATGACCAAAGATCCTTTATTCAGGGTCCTATAGAAGAGATAGAAGAGGACTCTACTAAGGAATATAGCACTAAAAAAAAGAAAGCTTCAGATGGAATGGAAGCTAAGAAAAGGAAAAAAAAACTCCTACAAAAAATATTAATGGCCATGGTTTTATTATGATGTTGGATAAAACTGATTCTGTTTCAGTATTTTTAGTATCTTTATCCAGGTCTTTTAAGGACAAAACTCTGATGAATTTCTTAGAAAGAGAAGCAATAGAAACCGGTTCATTAATAAAATCTTTTTTTGGATTTTTTTTTTCCTTTTCTTAGCTTCCATTCCATCTGAAGCTTTCTTTTTTTTAGCGATGTATTCCTCAGTAGAGTCCTCTTCTATCTCTTCTATAGGACCCTAAATAAAGGATCTTTGGTCATTCCATTTAGTGAGGACCAATGATGGTCGTCTCCCATAACATGTCAGCATAAAGTAACCAAAGAAAATCACTTGGAAAGTGAAAGCGAACAAATGCCTTTTCTTTCCTAATTTTAAAGATGTATTTCCTTCGACACGTGAACAAAATATTTTTGGCTTTAGGATCAATCTGTGCCCAAAAGATGAAGAGTGCTCCTGCATAAAGGCACACAATGTGTCATGTGGTGGGTCCACAAATTTATTTACATATCTTTTTCCTTTCGGGCTTAGGTCAAGGAACTTGTCAGCTTGGCAGGGATTTTCTTCAAAGATATTCTCACAAATCTAAGATTTCTTGCTCGTTTGACACATCATTTATTAACTTTTGGTAGTTTGTATTTTTTGTGGACCGATCTCTTCAAGAAAAGTTCTTTGGGAATACGATGGGCACCTTACTTTTGGGGTGGAACCCTCTAGTCGATGTCGTCAAAATCTGATTGTATTCTAATGGTTATCTTCGCTAAATATCTAAAATCCATTAATGAAGTAGTTGGGACTTAATGAGCGAACATTACCATGATCTAATCTAGATCTAAGATCAGATTGTGGGCTATCAAGATCAAGCATCTGGTAGTTTTTGCTTCTAGAATGTTTATGACAACTCTCTCTTCTTCTGGTTATAAATAGGGGTTGGTAGCATAAGTAAAAAAGTTAGAAAATTTGCTTCAAAAATATTTTTGAAGGATATAAATCTATTAGGAAGTTTATATTTTCTTAGAAGTAGAAGGTTTTTACAAAATACTACTATTCTCTCTGGTATGTTATATTTTAATTTAAACTATCATTGAATTGGCATCTGACCTTTGTTTTTCAGTTCATATAATATTGAAATGTTATCTATTTGGGATAAATCCTTGAAATTGTGCATGCTATGGCCTTTTTCAAGTATCTTTTTTATATTTCATTCACATTAAAAACATTGTGTTAAGTTTTCTTTGGTAATTCAAATAGCTAATTTTCATACTATTAATCTTCTATGTTGAGTGCTAGCTTTCGAAAATTGGATTATGTCTATTAAACTTTTCAATTTTTTGTAAAGAATTTTCCATTTTCCATATTATGTTGTGAAGGAAGAAGAGTTTTGTAAGTTGCTAAATATATCTGTTAATCTTTAAATTTTTTCTTATGTCTAATTGGACCTTAATGGGTGCTTCCCATAGGGAGATTTCAAAGATTGCAGTGTGCTTTCTCTAGCATCTATTCCTCATTCTCTTCCCAAAAATTAAGGGAATGTGGCATTATGTGTCTATCATACTGGTTATAAGGAATAATTAAGGTTTGAAATGTTGTAAAATCTTTGGCACATCACCATTTTTATGTTTTGTTTGCATTTCCCTTTACCTTTCCCCCCAAAACACAAAGAAGAGTCTACTTCCTATAAAAATTCCAAAGGTCATTCAGTGAGGTGCAAATTGGTCCCCCACTCACTGAATTTCCCATAAGGCTGTCAGAGAAGCGTAAGCTTTGATGATCAACAATTATTTTTCTAGCATGCCCGGTGGGACATAAGTTTTTTCAAATGTCTGATTAGAGGTCAAAAAAATTTCTTGAATTACACCAAGAAAAGAGGTTGGAAATTTCATGCCCAAAATCCAAACAATAGTGTCTTCAAGAGGCCATTTCTAGTACTCCCAGTTACCTACCTCGTTATCAAGGAGAAGAAGACTTATATGTTTTGTATCACTTGCAAGAAGAAGCAAGGAAAGAAGTGTTAGCCCACGATCCAAAGCTTGATCTACTCCACGAGGAGGTCAAACTTTCCAAATTAGAATACTTGTATACCCTATACATAGGAATTTGTTTACAATGGATCATCTAGGTGCCCCTACTCCTAGAAATTTTGTAACCTAGGATAATGGTAGTCTGCTACAACCACCTATTCCCCCAGATATATAGCCCTCCAAATGCACCAATGCTCTCAAGGCCATCCCAAAGTTTTCCTAGGAGGATTTCAAGACCCCCTCCAAACATCTCCAAGATATAGCAGAGGTATACAGAGTACATAACATTGCGGAAGAGAATGTTGCTATTACATTATTGGTTGTGTCTTTCAAAGTAAAATCCCAAGACTAGTATAGGTCTCTAGATTTCGGTTCTATCAACTCTTGGGACCAACTCAAAGAGAAGTTGTTCAAGTGCTTCTCCGAAAAGGGAGATGATGTAGGGGCACCAAGTTAGATCATTTTGTAAATAAATTATTTTGATAGGTTTTGGTGTGTTGAGTCTTATTTAAGTCTATAAGGTCATAATAGACCATGTGTGATGTGATTGGAGTCATTTGAGTCCATATTGTCATATTTTGCAATATTGTCAAAATGTTGTCATGTTCAAATGTGCAAAAATGCAAAATGTGGAAGACCAACAGTTGGGTAGTTTAAAAATTAGTTGGAGTCCTTGAATCTTTATGAAACAAGTTTAAAAATTCCTTGAAAGGCTTGAAGAATGGTTGGAGAGTTGTTTTTCAAGATTCAAACAATAAAGTTCCCTGTTTACATTAAATTTTTTGTGTATTTCATTAACCAATTTTGTTACATGGTTATGTATGGACCCGTACTAAGGGAAATTGATTAAAGAAGCTTTGAAATAGGTAGATACATGTGTTAACTATATTTTGGTTTTTGTGGGATTTTATTTCATAAAGAAATAAATTTTTATAACCAGTTTTCTGTAGGTGGTATGTAACTCAGAATTTGTGGTTTTGAGAGTGCAAAAATGAAGACCTAGGCAATTCCACCTAGTGAATTAGGCTATAACTTGGTGGAATGGAACCATTAGGAGTAATTTTTATTTTAATTTAGTTGGAATGAGTATGGAAGGCAGATTTAAGGGTTTGGAGTGATTCCCTAGGTGTGTTTTCATGAGTTTGGCTTGAATTTGATGGCTACAAGTTGGAGTTTGCTCCAAAAGCATTGATACAGGTTGGGTGATGATTTGGAGAGTATGTAAAAACATAATGTGAAGGTTCTGAGGCATTTATAAGGTGATATGAGGCTAGGAGTGTTGGGTTCCAATAAACCCCCTTCAAACTAGTCTAAATGAGGGTTTGGTGATTAGATGTCTTGGAAGGCATTTCTCTTGATAAAGATTATTGTTTTTGGATATTTGTATCCCAGTAAAAGTTTTGCAATTGAGTTTTGGGGTTGAAGGAGTGTGTATCTTGGTGATGCTTTGGAAAACATGGCTAATTAAGCCCTTGTCCAAAGTACTAGTCCTATTTTGAAGGTGAAAGTCTACAACAATCACATGTACAAATGAGATATGTTAAGGTATGCCTTAATGGGTATCTGAAATGCCCATTATTTTGTGGGTTTTGAATTTATTGTGGGAGATATGTTCAGATTTCTTAGTTTTCTATGATACAAGGAGTTTGTGAAGGAATTGTGAAAATTTTCCAAGATAGGGTTTGTAGGATTGAAGGGTTGTTTGAAATTACTTAGATTGTGATTGGTAGAAGGTTTCCTTCCTGCTCTACATCAATTGGTATCAGAGCATAGGTAGTAGATCTTTTGAAGAAGAAAAGTTGAAGGTTGAGAAAGAAAGAGTGGTGATTTGAAAAGGTAAGATGCCTCCAAAGAGGAATCCAATAGCCAAGGAAGTTAGAGAACTGAAAGAATAGTATGAAAAGGATGTGAGAATTTATAAGGAATCTTATGAAGCTACCCTTGCTAGAATAGCAACACTGGAAAACAATCAAAGAAGAGCAATGTTTAGTGTTAACCAAAGTGATAAGGAGGATGAGGGTGAGAGTGAGAACCCTCCTGTATGATTCCATGATGATGAGGACTTGGACCCTAAAGAGATGAGAATGGTCAGGATGCTAAAGGATGCCAAGGGGGATAATCCTCCATAAGTAAAAGTTGAAGTGCCTATGTACGGTGGAAAGATGGACAATGAGGAATTTTTGGGTTGGATAGATGCTTTGGATAATTTTTTTGAGTTTGAAGAGGTGGAAGAAAATACGAAAGTGAATTTTGCAAAAAACGAGTTGAAGGGCCTTTCCCTAACATGGTGGAACTATGTCCAATAAGAGAGAGTCAATAATGGAAAAGCAAAGATAATTTCATGGGATAGAATGGTAGCAAAGGTGAAGTCACAATTTCTACCCACAAATTATGCAATTTAGACCTTTAGGAAGCTACAAAATTTAAGGAAAAAGGAGTTAGATTTCATGGCATATACTGAGGAGTTCCATATGTTGAATATTAGAGCAGGACATATTGAAGATGAGGTAGAAAAGGTTGCAAGATATTTGAATGGGCTTAGGCTCAATATCCAAGATGAAATTGGTCTCACAACACCTAGGATAGTTTAAGAGTGTCTTCAATTGGTTGTCAAGGGAGAGGAAAGGATAAAAAGAAGACAAGAAAGATAAGGAAGAGGAAGAAGTAACACTAATAGGGGAAGAGGCACAAGGAAATCCTATGAAGAACAAGAAGATCCAAGCAAGAAAAAAGACCAAGTTGTTGATCAAAGAGGTGGTTTTAGAGGTTTCAGTGGACGATTTGGTGGAGGTAGAGATTCAAGTTCATTTTTAGGAAGATGTTATAGTTGCAATCAGTTTGGCCATGTAGCATGGAAGTGTCCAAAGAAACAAGGCTCTAGTACTTCAAGTGGTGGTGATAAGAGAGTCTAGTTGGTTCAAGAGGAATATTGTGAGAGAATTCATTCTCCTACTTAGCTTGTTGCTCCATAATTTGGGGAACTTTTGATGGTGAGGAGAACTCTACTCAAAGAATCCAAAGAGAAAGAATCAACACAAAGGAGAAAACTATTTAGGACAACTTGCAAATGTAATGGAAAGGTATGTAAAGTTGTTGTAGACTCTGGGAGTACTGATAATATGGTGTCTAAAGAAATGGTTGAAAAACTAAAATTGGAAAAATTACCTCATGAAACACCCTACAAAGTGTCTTAAGGTTGAATGATGATCAATCTATTTTAGTGACTGAACAAGATTTAGTTGAGTTTAATAGTGGTGGATATAAGGAAAAGATTATTTGTGATGTTTTTCCAATGGATTGTTGTCATTTATTGCTTGGAAGACCATGAAAATTTGATAGGCATGCACTTTATGATGGTAGACACAATACTTATAATATTGAAAAGGATGGAACCACTTTTACACTAACACCATTGCAAGAGGATGATAAAGGATAGAGTGAGGCAGCATAGGTGATTATGTTTATCAAAAAGGAGTCTGTAAAGTTTGAGGAAGACAAGCATGAAGAGTTTGTAGCCATTGCAAAAATTTGAAGGTGCTAGGACAGTCAGTTTGAAGAACGATTTAGTTTTGGAAGGAAAAGATGATGAGATGGTGACAAAATTTGATAAAGAGAAGGTCAAGGATGAATTGATTATGGACATGTAAAATTTCTTAGAAAAGAATGATAAGATCATGATAGGGACAATGCTTTATCCTTTGGTTTCAAGAGAGGTTATAGGGTAGTCTAATTCTATCAAAACAATGTTTTATAAGTCTGATAAGACAATGATACTAGGGGAAATGAATTTGAGGATAGTGATGAAGGAAAAAGATGGAATTAAAATGGGTGAATGGAAAGGACAAATGGATAAGTTTGAGTATGCTTCAAGAGTAAAGAAGAGGACAGTACAAGAAAAAGTTGGTAGAGGTAAGTTTGCAAGTGTTCAAGCAAGATTAGCATTAGTTTCAAATAAGGGAAAGGTCAGGGAACATCTATCAAATTAGTTTGCAAAGTTGGGGCAATGTCTAAGTGACAACAAGTTCACTACTATAGAGAGTGATGCAAATTTTCAATACCTGATCTAGTGGAAGGGAGTACCAGGTGAAGATGTAGCTTGGAGACATTTGAATGATAAGAGGCATCATGTTTTGATGTCATATAGTCCTCTAAGAGACTTGAGGTCTTTTTCAAGTTAGGTGTATGGTGCATGGGCACCATCTTAGATCATTCTATAAATAAAGTATTTTAATAGGTTTTGGTTTGTTGATTCTTATTTGAGTCTAATAAGGTCATAATAGACCATGTGTTATGTGATTGGACTCATTTGAGTTCATATTGTCATATTTTGCAATATTGTCAAAATGTTGTCATGTTCAAATTTGCAAACATGCAAAATGTGGAAGACCAACGGTTGGGTAGTTTAAAAATTAGTTGGAGTCCTTTTATCTTTATGAAACAAGTTTAAAAATGCCTTGAAAGGCTCAAAGAATGGTTGTAGAGTTGTATTTGAAGATTCAAACAATAAAGTTTCCTATTTACATTAAATTTTTTGTGTGTTTTCATTAACTAGTTTTGTTACAGTGTTATGTATGGACCTGTACTGAGGCATTGATAAGGTGATATGAGGTTGGGAGTGTTGAGATCCAATAAACCCTCTTCAAACTAGTCTAAATGAGGGTTTGGTGATTAGATGTCTTGGAGGGAATTTCTCTTGATAAAGATTGTTGTTTTCTGGCTATTTGTACCTTGGTAAAGGTTTTAAAACTGAGTTTTTAGGTTGGAGGAGTGTTTATCTTGGTGATGCTTTGGAAAACAGGGCTAATTAAGCTCTTGTTCAGTGTACTAGTCCTATTTTGAAGGTGAAATTATGAAACAATCACATGTACAAATGAGATATGTTAAGGTATGCCTTAATGGGTATCTAAAATGCCCATTCTTTTATGGGTTTTGAATTTCTTTTGGGAGATATGTTTAGATTTCTCAGTTTGCTATGCTATAAGGAGTTTGTGAAGGAATTGTGAAAATTTTCTGAGATAGGGTTTTTACGATTGAAGGGTTTTTTGAAATTTCTTAGATTGTGATTGGCATAAGGTTTCCTCCCTCCTCTACATCAAGAAATCACTCCTCTTTACTGCAACAATTAATCATTATCAAAAGGGCCCCATAAGAGGCCATGAGTGACTTCAATACTAGGTTTCACAAAACCTAGCAAAGAATTCTTGTGACTTCCAGGCCTTCGGATACTATGGTGTTCATGTTTTATCCAAAGGATCTCAATTCAGATATCGCGGTCATGGTGTAGTCCATGGGAGGAGATTATTTTCCTGACGTGTACGATCTAGTTGTGCACATAGAAAACAATCTTATCGATTTCAGGAAGCTTCCACCACGTCTATCAATGGCCATGTTTATAGAAATCTCTAGTGGCCCCTGGAAAGAAGCAAATCCAAGCACTTCCACTCCATAAGTAACCACATCAGCTATACCACCATCCATGTACATATATCCTAGTTTAAAACCAAGCACATTAGGATCCTCTTCATTAGAAGCAGATGTCAATGATATGAAGAATTTCATGTGATCTTTGTGAATGAGCTAGTCCTCATCCAACAATAGCAAGCAGCACCTTTGAAGCCTCCCACACAAACCTATCAAGGAGGAAGGACATCTTATCAAAAGAATGCATAGGAAGAAGACTTGAAAGGAGTAAGTCAACAACTGGTGCCTATAAACCAAATAGTCCTAGTTACCATGCCACTTCAAATTGTCAGGAATAGTCCAAGCAAAGATTTAGTCTTAGGATAGAACAACCTAGCAGAGGATGAGAACGTATGGTGCTTCCTATGTAATGATAACCATATGGCCTAGGGTTGTCCAAGGGGAAATCTATAATAGAAGATAGCAGGGAAAAGAAGCTACAGAATGTTCTCAAACATCGAAGAATATCGGTCTCTCGAAATGGAGAATGCCTGCTTTAGAGCACAAACACAAGGAATGTCCTTAGAACAAGATTTGGATATCACATTAGACCAAGTGCTCTTCTCTTGGATGGAAGAAGATGTAGTATTTATAAATGATGCTCCCATGATTAGTTCCCCACAAGTATAGTCATACTACAACACGAGGTCCAAAAGAAGGCTCATTGGAGAATATGTGCAACAAGCTCCATAGCATCCAAAACAATGTAAACCATACCACCAAGAAAAGCAAGCTACACAAGGCCCACCCACTCAGTATTCACAAGTTTCTCGGCTTCTAGAGAAGGAGATAGACAAAGCACCAAGCCCACCCATGTCGGATTGACCTCTCCCAAATATGAAAGAAATACAATCATTCAAACCCAAGGTCTCACCAATCAAAATTATCAACATGGTTGAATAGTTGAAGAAGGTCCATGCTAATGTATCTATGTGGGACCTTATATTGATTCTGGAACAAAAGACATTACTCCAGGAAGCATTAAGGAAGGGAGAACAAACACCGTGAATGAATATGATTCCACTGCACAATCAAGTTAAAGACAAAGAGAATGTGTTGGACCCCTAATATTCAAGAGCCACAACATACATGAACATCACATGCAATGCAAAGGTGAAAGAGGTAAGCAAGTCAAATCCCACACCTTTCTTTTTAACACTTATTGTGGGAGATAAGATTTTACACAATAACATGATTGATTTGGGAGCTAGTAATATGGTCATGCCTAAACAAGTGGCTAATTCCCTAAAACTCAAGTATGAGCCTCTTGAGAAAGGGATCATGCAATTAGATGGGAATAAGGTTTTGACTATCAGTCGCATCAAGGATTTATCTTTGAATCTCTTCTTGTGTCCAAGCCAAATGGTTATGCAAGAAGTAGTTGTAATTGACACCCCCATAGTATTTGGGATGTGCCTTTTAAGGGACTTTACAGTAAAGCTTGGAAAATATTTGGCACTCAATTGGTTTCATATGATATTATGGACCAAGCATGGGGAAAAGATGAAGATTATGTCTGAATCCTTGTACCAAGAACATATAGTGGATAATACGGTCCTATGATTTGAAGCAGCACATACCTGCTTCTTAGAAAGTGAGACATATTTTTTAGAAATGTTAGAAGATGAGGACACAAGTGATCAAACCCTTGAAGAGGAGGTCCTCCTCAACTAGTTTATTGACTTTGACCCATTTGGGAACTTCCATGCTACCAGATTAGGCACCTATGTGATCTTTGATGATGACCAAGTCTTCCCAAAATTGGTAAAAGAACAAGAAAAGCCTAGTGGGCTAGGTGACAACAGTCTATGGAAGTTATATTTTGATGGTGCCAAATGCAAGGTCAGTTCCAAAGCAGGTATCCAATTAGTATCCCCAACTAGATCAGAGACCCTCAAATATATTTTTTTCTAGTTCCCATTCTCAAATAATGATGTTGAGTATGAGGCCTTGGTCCATGGTTTTTTTCTCGCAGAATGGATGGGTGTGAAGGGAGTACAAGAATTCAAATATTCAGAGTTGGTTGTAAGCCAAGTTTGTGGGTAGGAAGCTGCAAAAAATGTAAGAATGAAGTCTTATAGACATAGAGTATGGGATCTGATCAAGATATTTTAAGCTTTGAATATACATGCTATCCTAATGTCCTAGAATAATGTTTATGATCAGATGGCTTCAATTGGTTCACAATTTGAGCCAATTTTCAAACCAGGGATGAAGAAAAATGTAGTGTAGATCATCGTGTGACTATCAATTCCTGACAATGATCAAAACTCACAAGTTTTTGAGGATGACATTCAAGTTTCCACTCTTTTACAAAAATCAAGAAAATATTTTGACTATTCATAGTCTGAGGCTAGAAGTGCTACATAAGGGAAAGTGATCAAACTAAAAGGAAATAAGCTCCCTCAAAGTTTGATTTCTCTTGAAAATATTTTTGATTGCAAGGATGTGAGAAATAACAAACAAAGATTCATTACTGATGAGAAAGACTATGAAGATCTCGATGTCAAAAATGGCAGAAAGTTAAAATCCAGAAGAGATGTTCCATAGAAGAATAAAGAGAGACTAAAAGGGCTATGTTATAGATATGACGAGGCTATAGCTTGGACCTATGATGATCTAAGAGGATACTATTGAATAATCTACAATACTATTGACTTGGATGAATGCTCAAAGCCTATCTGATAGAAACAATGGCTGGTTAATCCAAAAGTCAAAGCATTGATAGCATAAGAGCTCACCAAATTAATCAAATCAAGGATCACATACCTGATCAAACATTCCACCTGGGTGTCTAATCTTGTACCAGTGTTAAAAAGGAATGGCAATATTTGACTTTGCATGGATTTTAGGGATTTGAACAAAGCTTTGCTAAAAAATCACTACCCTTTTCCCTTAATGGAGAAGATTCTACAAACCGTGGATGGATCAGAGATTTTCTTGTTGCTCGATGGATTTTTTGGTTATAACTATGTCTATGTAAGGGAAGAAGACCAACATAAAACAATTTTCACCACCAAGTGGGGAACGCTCACATACTCAAAAATGCCCTTCGGGCTCTCCAATGTTGGTGTGATCTTTCAACGAGCAATGTATATTGCTTCCAAGGGGTTGATTAATCAAATTATCTTAATTTATCTAGATGACCTAATTTATTTTTCAAAATCAAAGGATGATCACTTTGATCATCTAGAAAAGGTCTTCCAGAAATGCCAATAGTTCAATATTTCCTTAAATTCCAAGAAATGTGTTTTTGGAGTGCCCCAAGGCAAGCTACTCAGTTTTGTGGTATCAAAGGAAGGAATAGCTATAGATCCCAAAAGGGTAAAAGCTATAATGGAGCTACCACTACCAACCAACCAGAAGGGGCTATAGTCCTTTTTGGGGAAGATTAATTTCATCAGTTAGTTCATTTCAGACTTCGCAGGCATCACAAGACCTATCACACTGATGTTAAAGAAGAATCCAGTGTTCAAATGGACTTCCAAAGGTAAGACAACTTTCAAGCAAATAAAGGTAGCCATCTCCACGACGCCAGTGTTAGCTAACCCAGAATTCTCCAAAGATTTCCTGCTCTACGTCTACAATAGCCAACATAGCATAGCTTTAGTGCTCACTTAGAAACACAAAGAAAATAGCAAGGAGCATCCCATCGCATTACACTCTAGCAATCTCAAAGGATATGAGGCCATGTACAATTTTGTTGAGAAACAAGCTTTTGCTATTGTTAAAAGCCTCAAGAAATTTCAACACTTGGTGTCAGCCAACAAAATCACCATCCTTGTCGCCCATCCCCGTGTTCTAGAGTATATCACCGAAGATGAAATAATTGAAAAAAGGTCCAATTGGATTACCAAGATTCTAGAATATGATGTAGACATTCAACCAACCAAGTTGGTTTAGGGAAGAGGTCTTTGTGAATACCTTGCATAAGAATTAAGCTCCATGGTAGAGGAAGAGACCAATCAAGCCTATAGAAATCAATTCGAGTATGACGAGTCATGGGTGATGGATCAGACATCAAATATGTAGAAGGTGCAGTACCGAATGAATATTATACCTTAAAAAATATGCTACTACCAACTAAAAGGCACTAGGTATGTTCTTATTGAGGGTATTTTGTTTAAAAAAAATTATGATATCATCCTGCTTCATTGCTTAGATAAGCCACAGGTAGAAAGAATTTTAAATGAATTTCATAGTAGTCTTGAGGGAGGAAATTTCTCCACCAAAAATACTACTCTAAAGATAATGCGGATAGGATATTACTTTCCTTCCATATTTTTCGAGGCACACCACATGGTGCGAAAATGTACTCAATGCCAATATTTCATTGGCAAGTGAAAGAACTCTACCATGCCACTAGTCCCAATTGTAACTGAAGAACCCTTTGCTCAATGGGGATTGGGTTGTGTTGGGATGATAAATCCTATATCCAACACTGGGCATAAGTGGATACTTATGACAACTGACTATTTCACAATATGGATAGAGGTCATTTGTTTAAAAAATGCTACATAAATTGAAATTGTCAATTTCCTTGAGGAGCGGGTAGCAAGGTTTGGTTCACCAAAAACTATCATATTCAATAACACATGAGAATTTGTGGGTTTTGGTATGTCGGACTATGCTCTCAAGCATGGGATCTACCTCAAGACTTCATCAAATTATTACCCGTAAGGAAATGGGCTGGCATAATCGACCAATAAGAACTTGATTAGGTTAATTAAGTGCATTGGGTCTGAATGCCAAAAGGAGTGGCACAAGCACCTGTGAGCCGCTCTATGGGCCAATAGAATTACACCCAAACAAATATTGAAGGCCTCTCCTCATGAATTAGTGTATGGAAAGGAGGTAGTTTTACCAATTTCTATAATTTTTTTGATATTTCAGCTATTAAAGGCCTTGGAAATCGAAGAAAGCGGTGGAATGGAAGTGAGATTGGTAAAACTCTTGAATCTTGAAGAAAATAGGGAAAAATAATATATGATGCCATGATTAGGCACCAAAATATAGTCAGATGATTGTTTGATAAAAAGGACTACAACCCATATTTTTGAGAGGGAAGCCTAGTGCTAAAGTACAACAAGTGTGTTGCAAAACTAGGACAACATGCAAAATTTGAAGCACTATGGAAGGGTCCCCTTCGCATTCACACGTACAAAGAAAATAACGTGTATGAGATAGAAGAAATGGATGGTAACATTCTGGATATAGCGGTAAACGATATTCATCTAAAATTGTTCCATTCAAACATGCAAGTTCTTTTAAAAAAAATTCACAATTATGTACCATATGTAAAAAATTTGTAGAGTACGGTATTTTTGTGAATAAGCCATAAGAAGAGCACATGAATAAGTAAAAAAGTATTATATTATATTCATTGAAATATTTACACTATAATACGAGCCTGAAGCTCTGAGAGAATATTGAATCCTTCTCATGCAAAGCCAAAAAGAGTTACACTACAAAAAGAAAAAAGGGAGGCAACACACAAAAATGAGTAAATTTGAAGCCTCCATTTGACACTAAGTAGTCAAAATGACATTCCTTTGGGTTTGTATTTAATAGGGTGGTAAGGGGGGTTGACACACATCACAAGCAAGGTCAGCATGACACAAACCTTAGTCCTTGTTACCATGGATATACGCTATAAATTCTAAGCGATTTTTCTAGGCAAGCCCAAGAATGCACTCCACACCATACTCCCTCAATAGGAAGCAGGCCACGGGTCAGGATAGTCAGTGATGCCTCTCAAATTCCATGGTGTGAAAGTTGGTAAGGAGGGGAAACCAGGGCACATCCTCCCCATAATCAACATGTCTGCATAGGTTGATGGAGCTCAAAATTCCATTACCAAGGATACCCACTTGCACAATCTCACCGAGCCCATCCAAATATGCAAAATCAAACATGGCATG
Source organism: Sequoia sempervirens (assembly GCA_007258455.2). NCBI lineage: Eukaryota > Viridiplantae > Streptophyta > Pinopsida > Cupressales > Cupressaceae > Sequoia > Sequoia sempervirens. Next base: position 718,137,325 of record VDFB02270651.1, read on the forward strand.
ACACAGTTCAATTATCCACGGCTTGGAGATATCAAAATAAAGTGGGGAGCCAAGCAGGAGACAACATTGGAGTTCCACCACAAATAGTTTTCATCCTTCGCGTAGTTCTTGTCGAGTACCCATTTGAACGCCACAACAGCGAAGCGGTCATTCTTCTTCACTAGGTACTTAATTCTGTAGCTGCTAATCTCACCCACAAAGAAATATTGTGGCCTTTGTGGTAAGAGTTGAACAAGGGTACCTAGGCTAGGCATCATAGTGAAAAAAAAGCTAAGGCTAGTGGAATGAAGGATACAAACTAGGGTGCTGAAATATTTGAGCACAAAATAATGGAAGAGTTTTGGAGGACCAGAACTAAATAGTTGAATTTTTATGAGGATGAAACAAAAGAGAAGTAAGAAGGAAATTAGCTCCTCTTCCCTCTATCATGCAAGAAGTTCAAACTAGATATACAGGTCATTTTATTAATGTTGGCATGTATCTACGAACATTACGATGATGAAAGGGTTTATGCTTTTCATATGGGCTTGGCTTTCATGCTCAAGAGGGAAAAAGCCAGAAATATTTTGATTTTTTTGAAATAATAACTAAAAAGATGCTGCAACAATTGAAAAATTCTAGCACTGAGTGTAAATTCAAGTATTCTTCTTTTCTAGAACATTTTATCTTGCATCAAAACTCTAAATTTCTCAAAAGGAATTTGTTGTTGTTTAAGTCTGATGTAAAGGGGTCGTACCAACCAATTTCGGTCTGGACCCATGTGCTTTCAAGGACATGGGATTATTACTAGTTTGTGGATTACTTCATGAGGCTGCTGCTCATTGATTTGTTCCCATCCCCTTCAAGTTGTTTTTCCCCTGAATTCTTGCAATGGATGAAAAGCTCACAAATCTCAATGGATTATTTTCTTGAAGTTGAGTTTACCTTCATTAAATTCCATGGTTTTGTTTAGGATCCTTTTAGGCTCCCTAAATTTGTCACAGATAGAGTTTTCAATTTGGAGTTATGCCATCAAGATGCTATTTTTGACAAAGCCTATGGTGCCGAAAGGAACAAGATAGCACTTTACCTGATTACCCTCACCATTGCCAATAGTCAAGTAATGCTTGTGAAAAGAAAGGAGTAGGGGGTGCTTACTAACAGATTGGTGTGCCTAGGCCTAGTCCTCATTTGTGATGCATGGAGCTACAACTCAATAAGGAACCTCCCTACTATAAGGCATGAGAGGTGGGAGTACTTTGAATCAAGAATGAACCTAATTGAGGATAAGTTGGAGTTCTACATCGCCTTAGCCTTCATACCATTTGACCAGCCACCATGGCTTGAATTTTACGTCAAGATGACGAAATACCAATAGAGCATCCTAATAGGAAGGTCCCTCAACATGCAATTAAAGCACTTGAGATGGTCAAAAAGAAAGAAAGCAAATTTATAGAGGTATTCAAAAGAAATAAAATGTCTCAGCACCATGTATGGAAATATTAAGTTGGATGATGAGAATTTTGACCAAATTTATGACAAGGAGGCCAACACTGATGATAGTAATCCTGAGTCTGATTATTAGATTGAACCAGAGGAGCTTCCACTCTACACTTCCCAGCCTCAAGAGCCCAACACAAGAAAATGGAAGGGAAAGGGGTCAAAATAGAAGGATTCACAAGTTACATCTTCCATTAGCACCCGAGTGAAAGGAAAGAGGACCCGACAATCCCCAAAGAGGCTAGTTGTGGCTGTTAAAGCCCAAGTCTCAGTGGGATCGACCACCATGGGATATGAATCTACTAGTTCTGCCCATACAAAGAGGAGATGAGTCTAGGACCTATGTGGACTTGGTGCATCAAGTAGAGGAGAGGAAGAGGTGGAGTCCACTCTGCCAACACATTCGGCTTCAACAACGTAGGTAAGTTTTTCTCTTGCTCTTCTATCTACTTTTTCATTTTTAGTTTTCCCTCCAGCCTCATCTGTTGAAAAGAGTCCTTTGTTCATATATTTTGATCTCTTCATTTTGAAAAAACCCCCAACCATATTAAAAAATGAACCACGTGAAGAAACCTCGTGCATTGAGCAAGCATCATCTGCATCAACCATAATTGATTTCTTAATCACCCTATCAAGGGCTACCATTGAAAATATTGAAGCATCCATGTTGCTAGTTTCACCAAAACCATCTGCCTCTAGGAAAATGTCTCTCTTTCCACCCACTTCCCCTTTCACTCTGATGGGTGTTCCGCCCTCTGAGTCCGCATATGGCATCCTATCTTTTTCCATGTGATTTCCCTTTCTTTAATCTCATATAGTCAAGGCTTCTCCTTTTGTCACCCTTTTTAGTCTCCCTCTAGGTGCTTCTATTTTTGCACAAAGTATCAACACCCTACAAAGTCTCTAAATCCACTTGAATGCAACGAAGCAGGCCCAAGAAGCTAGAAAATAGAAACTGTAAATAAAAGTCATGAAAAAACTAATTGCTCAGAAGATTGAGGCTTGTTTTAATGAGGAGTAGAATTCCCTATTGATTGCTACCATGAATGCACTAGCTTCCATGCCAGAGGGAAAAATGCAACTAGAATATTATGACAACTGATTTGTGGGCCTTGATTTAAGTGAGAATCTCCCACACGACAAAGTGGTTCTTGATAAAGCCACTCAGAAGGTGGTCTACACTGATTATGAGAAGAGGAAAAAAATTGAATAAGCGCGAGGTAGAGTTGGAAAATGTAAAAGACACGGTGGATAAGCTGCAAGCATAAATCAAGGGAAAAAATGCAGAGATGGCTCACATAAGGCAATTAAAGAGTCAGCAGGGGGAAGCAACTAAGTTTCTTGAAGAGGCCCAAAGTGAGCAAGATCGGCTTCATACCGAGATAGAGAAATTGAAGGGTGAGGTTGCTGCAAAACATAAGACAAATGAAAAATATCAACACAACTAGGAGAAGATAGACAAAGATATGACTAGAATAAATGGTGTATCTGATGCATTGGAAAAGGAAATAAGGATGTTGGATCAACAAAAGGAGGACATGCAGAAGGAATTAAAAAGCATCCAATCTCAGGCTTCCAACGATGTCCAAAAGGCCCCAATAGAAAAAAAAAAGGGTGAAACAAGAGAAGTAGGAGATTGAGTCTATTTTGCAGACTCGCGAAGAAGAGATCACAAAGCTAAGCTTTGAGCTCACAAACACCCTCCAAGAGAAGATCCCAATGGATGAGAACATGAAGGCAAGGGATTCTCAATTCCATCAGGAATTTCTTGCGATACAAGGATCTGGGATCCTCCTAACACTGAAAAGACTTATATCCATGCATTGAGAAAGAATCATAGCTGTAGTTGTTGCCCTGAAGCTAGTCTTGCATTTTTGGGATGCCCAGGAATTAAATGAGGAGGTTGGCCTGGTGGTTAACCAAATTTTTCATATATGCTCCCCAAGCCAAGAAATCAAAGAGCTTGATTTCCAAGCTATGTAAGACCACCAAAGAAGCTTTTAGAGACCTGGGAATTCCTAATTGAAGGGTTGCCTCAAGGAAAGCAATGGAATTCATCAACTACCACAAATTTGCATCAAAAAGAAAAGATCATCAGGTAGTGTTGAATAGGAAGGTCAATGAGATCAAGAAGGAGTTCAATATTCTAATTGATTTCAAATTACCCACCCTTTTCTCACCAAATGGAGGAGTGCTATTAATTGAGTAGATTGCAAATGTGATTGGACTCAAAATCCAATGTTCCACAACACTCCCAGGTCTAAGACCATCACCCAAGTGTATTGAGGAAATCGAGGAGATTCTTCTCGTTTCTCATCTTTATTACCACATTGAGGTTGTTTCATCAAGGTGGGGAGGGGTTTCTTTTAAGGAAGTCCTTGAGTTGGATCAAGCATATTAGATTCTATGCACCCTCATCTGGCCCACTGATTTGGATTGGGAAGTCCATCACTCTACCTTTCTAAACCTCCAGGAATTACTAGAACTATAGGTTTGTGCCTCCACAAGTGAAGGCCCCTTGTGAGTTCTAGAACTATAAAGCAATTTTTCCTTTAATCTCTTATTTGTTTTTGGCCCTTACTCTTTTTAGTTTTAGTATCAATCTGTGCCCAAAAGTCAAAGATGGCTCCTACATAAAGGTACACAATGCACCATGTGGTGGCTACATGGCTTTATTTACATCTTATTTTCCTTTTGGGCATAGGTTAGGACATGTGTCAACTTGGAAGGGTTTTCTTCAAATATATTCTCACAAATCTAAGATTTCCCATTTGTTTGACATGTCATCTATTCGGTTCGGGCAGTTTGTAATTTTTGTGGAGCAATCTCTTTAGTTGGATTTTGTCAGGAACATAGTAGGTGTCTTTCTTTTTGGGTGGAACCCTCTAGTTAGTGTCATCAATCTCTATGGTTGATCGATTAGATTTTTTCCAAGCTATGCCAAAATCTATTTATTTCTAACAACTATCTTCGCTAAATATCTAAAATCCATTAATGAAGCAGTTGGGACTTAGTGAGCGAAGATTGTTGTGATCTAATCAAGGTTTAATATCAGATTGTGGGCTATTAGAATCAGGCATCTAGCAGTTTTTTCTTTTGGAATATTTGTGGTGGCACTCTCTTCTTCTAGTTATAAATAGGAGCTAGCAACATAAGTAAAAAAGTTCTTGGAAAAACTTTTCGAAGGATATAAATTTATTAGGGAGTTTATATTTCCTCAGAAGTAGAAGGTTTTTATAGAATACTAATATTCTCTCTGGCATGTTATATTTTAATTCAAACTATCATCAGATTGGCATTTGACCTTTTTTTTCAGTTCATATATTATTGAAGTTTGATCTATTTGGGAGAAATCTTTGAAATTGTGCATGATATGGCCTTTGCCAAGTTTCTTTTTTATATTTCATTCATGTTAAAAACATTGTGTTAAGTTTTCTTCGGTAGTTAAGATAGCTAGTTTTCATGTTGTTAAGATTTTATGTTTAATGATAGCTTTCAAAAATTGGATTGACTATTGCACTTTTCCATTTTTTGTAAAGAGTTTTCCATTTTCCATATTATGTTGTGAAGGAAGAAGGGTTCTATAAGTTGCTGGATATCTTTGTTAATATTTAAAGTTTTTCTTATGTTTGATTGGACCTTAATGGGTGCTTCCCAAGGGGAGATTTGAAAGATGGCACTATGCTTTCTCTAGCCTTTGTTGCTCATTATCTTCCCAAAAATGAAGGGTTTGCGACATTTTGTGTCTATCACATTAGTTATAAAGAATAGTTAATGTTTGAAATGTTGTAAAAGCTTTGGAACATCACCTTTTTTATGTTTTGTTTGCATTTCCTTCTACCTTTCCCCCAAAAAAACAAAGAAGAGTTGGATTTCTATAGAAATCCTAGAGGTCATTTAGTGAGGTGCAAATTGGTCCCCCACTCACTGAATTTCCCTTAAGGCTATCAAAGAAGCATAAGATTTGATGATCTACAAGACCAATAATTTGTAGAATCTAGGTGATTTGACTACCCTATAGTTGCAATATATTTACCAATTTTAACTTGGCCGATATGAACTATTCAAAAACTGGTGAAGATTCACCATTAAAAAATCCCTATTTATATTCCTAAAAGAAAATTTTCACTTTTCTCTATAGTAATTTTTATATTTTCCAAAAGAAGATAATTCTTTTACAATAATTTTCATCAAAATCCTTAACTTGAAAAATATAAGAATAAATATCCATATCACCTAGTGAAAATTACTTAGCTTTAATTTTATTTTCTTCTCCATATCTTTCCTCTTTTCCAAAACCCTAATCACTACCAAAAATAATTAGTGTTCCTTTTTTGTTGGAATTTTTCTAAATAGTCCTCTCAAACTATGTTTATGTCTTTCTCTCTTATTGTTCCACCATGATGCATGGCATAATTGCACTCTCTTCAATTGACTAGAGTAAATTCCCACTTTTATCTCAGTTATTTTCCTTTCCTTATTTCTAGGTAGTTAATCTAATAAGTGGAGATAGTTTAAGAGGAGATATAATTCATTTTCAAGTATGCCACTATTAATTCCCTCATACAAGAATTAAACATTTAGAATTTTTTTATTTATTTTAATTTAAAATACTCCTTAACAACTATAGTTTAATTTTAATTATGCTAACATATAAAAATAATCTCCTAACTAGAGGATATATTTTCTTTCTCTCCACACTACCCAATCAATGAAAAAAGAGTAGGGTGATGATAAAAAACATCTTGGAGAATAAGATCACGGAAAAATCTTACAATGGTCATAACCAAAACATAAGACAAGTCTTAACAATTAAAGTACTAATTTCAACATAAATACTTGCATATGGATTGACATAACAAAGATTATTTCAATAGATCGACACTTTTAAATGCATACAAAACCTCATGCATGAAAATATTTTTTTCTCATAGGCATGATATGCTTGTTTGTCATCTTGATCTGTAGCCCTCTCCTTGATGATACTCTCCCTCCTCGACTAGGAGGGGGAAAATATACTATCCTACATCCACCTGATCATCCATAGAGTATAGTTAGTCCATTAGTTACATTTACATCACTTTTACCATAACGGGACTAATAGTCAAATTACATAAAATTAATGATAATGTAAAATTATTTCAATTTTTGACATTATTAAAACTAGAATGTGTTTAATATATAATTGAACCTGTATATATATTGGAGTAATAAAAAAATACAACCTATATCCTATTCTCTCCAAGATGATCCAAACCGATGCAAGCAAAGGACATGAAGAACATTCTTTATGAGATTCGATATCTATAGAAATGGTGGTTGATATAGTATGGAAACAAATAACTATATGAAATTGTATGCATCCATCCACTTATATGATTTTTTTGAGCAATTTTTTAATAAAAAAATGGCTTCAATGATTTTTAGCTCCAAACTCTATCATTCCCTATTTAAATTTATAGGTTTTAGAGCCTTCTAAACTCAATGATGAGGCCATTTTCCTCTAAGAGGCATCCAATTAAATTTTCTATTAAAATTTCTCAAAAGATGAGAATGATTTTATTAATTTGAAGCTCTAATACTATGTTGGAATAATAGAAGAACTCATAGATGCAACAATGTACTAACACAAGTAAAAATATTTCAACAAGAGAGAGAGACACAATCAAATAATTATTATGGTTCCATAGAAAAAATGTATATTTTATGTTACAATGAAATAAGATGACCTTGATATATAGGAAAAGATAAAACATTAAGGAAAACTAAGATCATGACATGTGTCTAAATCATATTAAACGATATATAAAATGAAGGTGACCTAAACATAAGCAACAAGGTGTGAAATGGTCCTATATCTTGACTATCTAGTTAATATATTTTTCTTACACCAACACTCATGAGCCCTAGAGATTAATATAATGGGAGCCATTAGTGACATACTCCCAACTAATAACAATACCTCCTCTCTCTTTATCTTTATTAGTAAGTAGATTAGCACAAACAAGAAAAAATATCATAACTAAATGATAAATCTTGTTTAAATCTAGCCATCTAGGAGGACCTTGATCATAAGGCTATGAAGAGGTTAAAGATGAATAGAAAGGAAAGTGAGAGAACCTCTAAAGGGAAATTAATTCATCCTAGAATGAACATCTACGATCAATAAGTGGCATCGGTAGCATTCATTTCTTTCGAGAACCTCAAAAAGCACGTACTACTATGCAATAAAGTGAAATCATAAATAGTTTATTTCCCACCATTAATCCTTAGAGGAAAGTTCATGCAATTTTAGATCATGCAACATCAACCAATTTCAGCAAAATGCACTAAATAGATTCAATAAACATAATCATTAAACATGAAAGAACATAAGACATGAACACAAATATTTATGTGGGGAAAACCATTTCAGGAAAAAAACCCTACCCTCCAAAAGCATAGATCCATTGTATTATTCAACAACCAAATACATAGTTACAATACAATTTCAAGCTCCAAGCCTTTACCTAGAGATTTATATCTTGTTCCATCTAGAGAAAATCTGGCAGCATAACCCTTGTGAATTCAATTGCTCTCACTCAACTCCTTAAGAAAAATCTCATATTTATAGAACTTACTATGTACAAATGACATTCCCTACTATAAAGATTTAAAAAAAAGGATGAAATAAAAAAAAAGGAAAACACTAACAACACCTCAAGATAAGGCCTAAGATAAATTCAAACAAAACACAAGAAAATGATAAGTTTTCACCTTGCTTGAATTGATGAGTTGGTTGGCCCTTTTGATGGTTGATTTATGTGCTCCTTTGTTGACAAAATGGCATGTAAGTGTGCTCAAAATGAAGCTAGTGAGATGGAGATTGCAATGGTTGATGTGGGTATTGGATTGGATGCAAGATGGTGGCTCTAAGACACTGCAAAAATGGAGGATTCTTGATAGTGTGAAAATGGCTAAGTGTATGCTTGAGTGATTTCTAGAGTGATTGAGTGGTGCCAAAATGAGGAAAATTTCACCACTTTTAGGGGAAGTACCTCTAAATGAATGGATGGTTAGGATTGATTCAGGGATGTAAGATCAATGGATAGGGTGAGTTGAGAACTCACAATCCATCAAAATTGGGCATGTGGCGAGTGACATGGAAGAGAAGAGGTGATGTGGATATGACATGGAAAAGGGGAGTCTTGTCTCCTCTTCCCACATTATGGGATGATGTGACAATAGAAGAATTAAAAATTCTTCTAAAATATCCCTTGATTTTGGAGACTTGACCTTGGGATTGAGAAGGAATTTTAAATTTTCTCTTTATTCCTCCCAAGGTGTTGGAGAAATAAAAGGATAATTAAAAATTCCACCTAGGATGCATAGCGAGAATAAAAGGAATTTTAAATTCCTTAGATGGTGGAGATGACTTCTCCAAATGAAGAAAGCATTTAATGAAATTTGACTAAGGAAATATTCCATAAATGGCATGAGGATTAGGTTAGGCTTAATTAGTGATTAAGGTTGTGCAAATGTAGGACTAGATGGGCTAATGAAGGATTAGGGGCATGTGGAAAATTATGGAGGATGTGACCCTAATAGTGATTGGAGATGTGCACATCCTAATCACAGATTAATTAGATTAATCTAGATTAAAGAGGATTATGTAGGATGTTGACACGAGGAGAGAGAAGAAGATGAATTAAAAATTAATTTTATTCATATGGGCTAATGACTAAACTAAATAAAATGGTCTATTTATTTAATCTAGAGATGAATAAGGTAAGGTATTTGATTAATTGATTAAATAGCTTAGGGGAGATTAGGCTTAAATGAAATATTAACCAAATAATAAATTATTTAATTAATATGGCTTAGGGATGTAGGATAGAGGAATGCAATGGTGAATTTGAACATATGGGAGTGGTCAAATTCAAGTGTCTACATTTTTCCTCTATTTGAAATACTATTAGAATAACATTGTTTCGAAGAAAAATAAAACACAAAGGACTCAATAGAAGAAAGGAACGTTAGATGATGCCCCGGTATTGCAAGAAAGTGGATAGGAAAGAAGAATGGAGAAATATGGTTGGATATTCCCCTTCGAGAGGGTGGATGGGGAAGAAAAGGGGCCCCAAGTGACTTCTCAATATGAAGAAATGAAAGGTACCACACAATTGAGCATGAAAAACAATAAAGAATGGGTCTTCAACAGAAGAAAATAGGCATACAAGATGAAAATGATAGCCCTCAGAAGAAAAGGGGGAAATGAATTAAAAAAGGTTAATTAAAGGGTAAAAATTACTCAAAAATTAAAAGGCTCAATAGGGTCAAAAATGAAAATTATAAATAGTAAATTTGAAAATTCACTATTCACCTAATTTTCATTTGCACACTTGTCATTGCACAATTAGATGAAATAGAGAGAGAGTGACAGTGATTTTTGATAAGATGAGTGACATGGAGGGTGATGAAGAGCTGATCCACTAAGGAGAGGAGGTACGTGTGTACTAATACGAGTGAGTAGTACCCCGCCAGGTAGGTCCTAAATCTGTGGTTTGTGATTTGATTTAAATTTACACACATGTTTTAATTTAGAGTGGGTAGCTAGGTCGTATGAATTCACCAAAAAAGCATAGATTCTCCCTTCCACCCAAGTGCATTCACTAGACAAGCGAAGGGGCAGACATGTATGCCATAGGGGTGGATACGTTGGGAGAGGGGAAATTGTGAAATCGCCTCTCTCTGGCATGGGAAAATTGCACAACATAGGGGCGAGTTAGTTAGGGGATAGGCGGATGCGATATCACCTGTTGGGGGAAAGGGTGAACGAAAATTCTCCCAAAATGGGGAAAATGCAAACACGAGTCTTCCCAAAATGGGAATAGGTGGATGCAACTCTGCCCAAAATTGGAATAAGAAAATGCCAATTCGCCAATCAAGAAGAAAAGGCACAAGGTTGAGTGCACACTCGTCTATGCCAAAGAAGGGGTAAATGCGAGTTCACCTTTGGGGATGGAAAGGGAGAATCCACTCTTGAACAAGAAATGGGTGGGTTCACTTGTAGAACAAGTGAACCCGCTAAAAGAAACCACAAGGGTGAATGTGAATGCTCAATAGGTGAACTCGCTAGACAAGGGAATGGGCGAACCTACCTTATACAGAGGCGAAATTGTCAAACCAAGGTAGGGATGAAAAAGAAAGAAGAGAGCAATCAAGTGTTAGAAATCTAATAGGATGGTTGGAATGGATGTAGAGTTTCAAGACTCTGAGAACATGGGAGACACACTTAGCCATGTTGGAGATGACTCTGGAGGCAATGATCGCTAAGGATCATGTGACATTAGATCAGGTGGGCCTAATTCATATGTTGGCATTGATGGAGTTTTGGAGCTCAAATACATCTACACTCCATCTCTTGATAGGGTAGATGATGGAGATAGTGGATAATGTATGGAGGATCCTCAGATTGCCAATCCAAGGACACCTGATTAGTGCAGCACCTCGCCGATAAATGGAGAGGAGTGTACTAGTAGTATTTGGACCGGTCAACCTTCCCATTTGAGAGAAGTAGTTAGATATTGACACATGCTTGGGGATAGAGATGGCAACATTACCTCTATACCTATGCAAACTTATCAGTGGGGATCCTCCTTCCTCATAGGAGTGGTCAATTTTTTAGCCTCGGGATGATTGAGGTTGTTAGGCACATTGTGGAGAGGTGAGAGGGAATTTTTTAATGGGGAACTTGTGTATTGGCATAGTTGTATCAGGATATGCACGTGGTCTATTATAGATGAGCAATGAGTATCACACATGTCACACTACTCCAGGTATGGGCTTGGGAGCACATCCGGGTGGCATGACCAAATATACTGATTACTGGAGCTCAAGATGAGACACTACCAGTAGCTTATTGATGGGGATTAGATTATGGCTAGAGTTTTCACTACCAAGAGGTAGGGAGCTTGAAGGAGTGGCAATGGAGACTAGATGGACTTGTGGGTGGAGACCCTATATGGGATGACGGTTTCTAAGGTGGCAGGATGATGATAGGAAATGGAGGGGGTATCTATTCTCGTGGTGTTATTTGATTGGCCGAGACCCCTTTATCATAGAGTTACATAGACCTGATAGGGTTAGCTAGTAGTATGGGCTACAATAGGACATTTCATTAGGTCCATAGATGTTTAGGCAAGTGAGCATGGAGTCCAGGGCCATATGTGGAGAGAAGATCACAGTTGAGTATGCCCACCAGATGTGGGTGGTAGTCCTGATTATGGTGTCGCCATGGAGGGGAGGACCGAAGGATGCAAGAACTATTGTATGATACTCAGCACGGTGGGCCCAACGTAGGTCGGGGAGGATTACTATAGTAGACATGATCGTAAGTGCTTTGGGTTTTGGATCAGATGATGAGGGGGAGCTGGTGAGGCCAATGAGGAGGAGGAGGGGTGGTAGATGAAGGGGAGAGGGGGGTGTCCAGATGTAGGAGGTAGGGAGAGAGGAGGATGCGATGGACGTAGATGCCATAGCAGTGGATCCATTGGCCATGGTACCATGTGTACCACCACCACCAAAAGACCTAGTGGTACTGTTGATAAGAGTGTAGGCTAGGTTATAGATTGTGGAGCACAAACTTAGAGAGTCAAAGGCTGATAGAGATAGACTGTAGACAAAGGTGGGGAGACTGTAGGCCATGATGCAACAACTGTAGGATGCACAGTGGGATGGGGATAGAGAATTTAGGGGGATAGCAGATGAGGCAGGGAGGAGATTATTAGAGACAGAGACTAAGGGAGATGATTTGAGGAGATAGCTAGAGGGGGTTGAAGGGGAGAGGGAGAAGGCTCAGGAGAGAATAGAGTTTGTAGAGGTGGTAGTTGGGGAGGTAGGGGCTCTATTGGAGAAAGCAGAGGTAGTAGAGGGCTAGGTGCATACTCTGGAGGGTGAGAGAGATGAGGTTGCACAGAGGATGTCACAGCTAGAGGAACAACTAGAGTAGATGAGGTTGGAATAGGAGGCTTGGGAGTAGGAGAGGTGGAGTATCACTCAACAAAGGGACATATATTTCTTGGAGAGGGATGTGGGTAGGGCACACATAGTAGGAGAGGTCGATGCTAGGACTGAGGTGTCATACTATAAGCTCGCATACTATCAGGTCATCCTAGATCCAGCACAAAGGGTGCCACCCTATGTTAGAGTAGTGAAATAGGCACCAATACCCTCCTGATTAGCTCATACTCACAAAAAAGGGTACAATCAATATAGAGAGACCCCTCCTCATGGCCGAGGATCAAGTGTAGAATCCCCACAGTAGTCAGATGTAGGGACCAGTAGGTAGAGAGGGAGGAGATACATGATTCTAATTTTTGACATGTGCAGGGGGATGTTTTATACGATAGAGACTATAGATTCTTTCATGTATAGGATTGCAAAAATTTGATTCATTCATTCATTCTTTTTTTCTTTTTTATTTATTGATTAAGGACACCATGATGTGTCAGATGTAGTCATCTATATTTGATTAGGTCCCTACACTTGTACCTTTATTTCATGGACTTTGATGGACTATGGAATTTCATTATGATTTGTTATTATGGATTTTCATGGACTTTACATTATGTACTTTGGATGGACTATGTGACATAAACTATATTTTTTGATATATATATGTATGCTATGTGATGGATATTCACGATGCTATGTCATTATTATGTGATGTTGCAGATATTTATTATTCTCATGTGTATGGTTATGATTGTGATGATGATTATGATTTATGTTTATGTCTATGTGGATGATATCAATGAGATGCATTATGATTGACACTTTTTGATGTAGGATGTGATGTGACATAATTTATGATTTTATGTATGCTATGGACATGATACAAAAGGTGTGTGATGCAGGTGGCGATGCTATTGTGATTTGTGATGTACGCATATGAGATATGATATGATGATGGATTATGCATGGAAGATGAATAATGTATGGGAGATTGCATTATAATGGTTAATTATGTATGTATGATGTGACATGAAATTATGCAATGGATGAAAAAATATTATGTATGCATATGTGATCATGTTATGGATGGATGCGATGAATGTGATGTAATGTAATGTATGTAGAAAAATGAACTAATATGTTTAGAATAACAACTCTAAACAACATAAAATGATGGTGAAAATGAACTTAAGGTGCTTATACTAACAAATCTATATTAATCTAAACAACTTAAGATGATAATGAAAATGATAATCAATGGATAATGAAATGAACTTAAGATGCTTAGACTAACAGATCTATATTAATCTAAACAACTTAAGATGATAATGAAAATGATAATACAATGGATAATGAAATGAACTTAAGATGCTTAGACTAAAACATCTTTATTAATTTCTAAACAACTTAAGATGATAATGGAAATGATAATGCAATGGATAATGAGCCTAAGTCAATAATGATAGGTATGATAATGAAATTCATAGTGAGATGGGTGATGATGGGTGTGATAGTGCACTTGTCAAAACCATAGGAATCTCGATAGGAAGAATAGCTGGGAGAAGAACATTTGAACAACCAAAAATCCCTAACCTTATACTAGAAGAAGAATGGATGGGGAGAAATTCAATTGAATGGGATGGTAAATGAAATGAAAACCTAATTCCATTTTTCCATATTAGGAGCACTAATTTTTACTTTAGCATAGAACACAATATGCCAGGGTATGAAGAAACAAGGCTAATTAGTTTCAAATGTATAGAACAAACACAACAGACAAGAAGGCTACCCCAACACCCCAAAGCCATGATGGCTTTGGTTAGGCCATGTGTTGGAATAACTACAAGCACAAAGGATTCCCCAGCGTAACACAAGACCATAGGGATTTTGGTGGGTACTACATGGGACAACTTAGAAGACAGGAACACACAAAAATCAAGATATGACCCTATGTTAACTAGTCAAAGCATCTCATGATATGTCGTATCGTGCTGATGCTAACAAGGCATAATAAGAAGCCCAAATGATAAAAAAAAGGCCAAAAGCATCAAAATATCACAATAAATTTCAAACGTCCTTTGCCATAGGATCAATAGATGGATGGGATTGATTCAACCTGATTTAAGGAAGGATACATCCTATTAAGACCAAAGATGGAGGATATATTAGTTGATCGACATGACTCAAGATACTCGAAACCATTTGAACCTCATGATACCAAGGTATTCTATTTTCAGGAACCAACTAGATAGGGACACAGTTGATGAAATTACATTGAACCAAGACACACCCTAAGGATAGACCTAGGGTCTTGGGGACTCATTGATTGATGGCCTTGCTTACATGAAAGTGCATAGACCTCATAGTTCGATAAAAGACTGACGATTGACCATGGATAAAAGTAGAAAAGGGATGATGAAGGCTTAGATGGATGATGGAGAATGACAATAAAGGATAGAAAAAATCCTCGAGGGCTAATCAAATGATTAGCCTTACCTACATGAAAGCGCAAAGGAAATGTAGTTTGGAAAAATGGATGGAAGATGATATGAGACCTAATGATGACCAACAAAATGAAGAACCCTAGATGGGGACACAAGAATAACATACAACACTGATATATAGGTGATGAAAAGTTCAATTTTAGGTTAAAAGCCAAGGATTTAGGATAGTCAATCTGTATAGTCTAATGCTCAATCAAAATATGCCAAGTGATAGATAGGTAGGATATCGATGGGAGGATGGGCATGATAGGATATAAGGATGAAAGATGCAAATATGACAGATAGAAGCATAAAGGAAAATAGGATGCAATGTACATAATGATTAAGCCTTTTACAAATGGTTCCTATTGCTAGGATTTCACCAAACGTACTTATCCAAGGTGCCACCAAGAGTGGTTTTCACCATTGGACAAGTTATTTCTCTTTACTATTTTTGGATTTTTTTGTATTTTTGTTGATTTTTTACCTTTTTTTGGTTTTTTTCTAAGTAGTATATCCCATTTGACCTAGGTGTACAACCATTTTAGGTGCATGATGTTGATAGGATCTTCCAACGGTTCCATCTTAGGTTTTACAAGATGATATGCTCCAAAACCATATTTTGCAGTGACTATGTGTGGACCCAACCAGTTTGCTTCAAACTTTCCTTTCTTTTCTCAATCCTGTTGGGTGTGTTGATTCTCTTTTAGGAATAGATCAACAATGTTGAATTGGCGGGGATGGACCTTCTTGTTGTAATTTCTCCTAATATGGTGTTGATACGCTTGGAGATGATTATAAGCCTTGATGCATTTCTCATCCAAGAGCTCAAGCTAACTTAACTGTGCGACTCGAGTATCTTCATCACTGATTAAATTCTTTAGAGAGATATGAACTGATGGGATCTCTACTTCAATCAGCAAGATAACATATGTGCCATAAATGAGAGAATATGGGGTAGCACCAGTGGGGGTGTGGATGGATGCACGATATGCCCAAAGGGTGGGGTTAAGATGGAGGTGTCAATCTTGACCAATGTTAGTGACAACCTTTTTGAGAATTTTGATAAGAGTCTTGTTTGTTGCTTCAAATTTTCCATTACCTTGAGGGTAATAGGGAGTGGACCAATGATGTTGGATATGATAGGTTTCGTAAAAGTGTTTCACATACTAGTTTTTGAAAGGATTGCCATTATCAATGACGATGGTAGAGGGAATGCCATATCTGTAGAGGATATGGAAATAGATGAATTTGGAAATATGAATACATGATTTGGGAGAGTGGAATTGCTTCCACCAACTTAGTAAAGCATTAAGTGGTGGTGATGATGAAGGCATGACCATCGGATCAGGGAGGGTAAATCTTGTCGATTAAGTCGAACCCCCATTGGGAAAAGGTCCATGGTGCAATGATGGGCTACAAATCCTATGCAGAAGCATGGATGAGATCTGTGTGCTATTGATAGGGAACACATTTCTTCATGAAATCACAAGATTCATGCTCCATGGCGGGCCAATAATATCCAACTCTGAGAATTTTCTTTCCTAAGGCCCATTACAATGAGACCCACAGACACCACTACACACTTCGTTGAATGCAACATGGGATTCTGATTTGTTGAGACACCAAAGGAGAGTACCATCATACCCTCTAAGATAAAGTGTATCTCCCATGATTGTGTAATAGGAAGTGTGTTGGATGAATGATTTGCATTGGTTATGGGTAAGGTTAGGTTGTAGGATTTTTTCATGTAGATAGGAATAAATGTCATGATACCAAGGGGATTTAGGTGTTGGAATATGGCTTCTAATATTGTCATTGATGGAAAATGAAGTCACTATTTTGTTCCACAGATCAGAATGTGGTCATACCAGCAAAAGGAGTTGAGAACAAAATATTACCAATAGAAATATGAACAGGGTATCCAGTTACTACATTAATCTATATGCTTCACTAGATCATCTTTTTGAGTTGCGGATCACTGGGATAGTTTGTTAACCATGTATGTTATCTTATTATTGAATATTGTGGTGTTGCACTAATTGGTGTATGAGTTAGGAGATCCAGTAGGATGTTTTTCTATTTATTTGCTCATTGTGGCTGACTCAATGAATGTGGTGTGTTGTGGATGTATAAGGAGTAATTATTTAAATGCTTTTATGTTTAAGAATTTTATTTTTGGTCCAAGCTATGTCATGGCCGACTTGTATGGATATGCATCAAAAAATGTTCATGATTTGAGCCGACACATGAAGAATATTTTGTACTTTATTGAAGGCCGACTTGTAATGACAAGATCCTTGATACGGATATATATAAGTTATTAGATATGTCATTTTATGAGTAAGTTGTAAATATAGAAGTGTGTTGTGAACATGAGAAAGGTGATTAGGAAATTATGCACAATTTCACTTGTGCATTAAAATTTTTGGCATAGCAAGTTTGTGCAGAACAAAGTAGAATTGTTGAATCAGTCAAAAGGATAGAAGATTGACTATAGAGCTTAACCAAAACTATAATCAATCATTGTAGATTCTATTCTATTAATTCACCCTTTTGAATTCAATGCAAATCATTGTAAGGTAGTGAGCCTATCTTATTTGAGTAGTGAGCTCTAGGAAATGTGCCTAGATGCAAGTGCATTCCTATTTTATAATCTTTCTTTTGGGTATACACATATTACATTGCATATTGGCTATCCACTATGATTTTTCTCCTAACAAAGTTTCCACGTAAAAATCTTGGTGTTATGGTGTTGTTATTTTCTTTCTTTTTGTTCCTGCACAGTTCTTTTGTTAAATTCTTAAGTGAGTTAAAGATCATAATAGTAAAATTAATTTTTGCACAACATTGATTCACCCCCCTCTCATTGTTGCTTGTTTCCAACAATTGGTATCAGAGATTCTTCCTCAGAAGAATTCTAACAACTTGGGGAGATCTTGGAAGGAGTTTTTCAATGGATACAAGCAGTCTTCAACAACAACTCATGGTGGCCCTTAATGATCTTGACCAGTCAAATTCTGAGAATTGGGTGTTGCAAGAAAATATTGAGAGTGCAGAGAAATTCATCCAATCATTAAAAGACAAAATCAATGAATCAAGGGAGAAAAGGAAGGAATTGTGTGATTAGCTTAAGTAGAAGAACATAAGCATGGAAGATGAACAACTTAGTCATGGCCTGAGAGAGAAAATAGAAGAATGTGAAATTTTTTCTAGAGAGAATACTGCCTTGAAGCATGAGATGGAATCCATCATGATGAAAATGACTAAGGAGATTGAGGATAGAAAGAAGAATGAAGAAAATCTCACACAATCCTTGAAAGAAAAATATGAAAAATCTAAAAAATCTGAAAAACAACTTGGTGATCTCAAAAATGAACTTTCTGCTGCGAATGAGTACAAGGAGGAATTCAAAGCAAGCTCAACCAAACTTGATGAACTGATTAAAGGACAAAGGACTGATAGTGATAGGAAAGGTCTTGGATATGAAGAAGGAGAAAGTTCTAGATCTAGACAAAAGAAAACTAGACAAAGGAGATTCAAGCAACAAAATTAGATGAATAGAGCTAGAAGGAATCCAATAAGACAACCAAATGCCTAAAGATTTAATGACTATTGTTTTGATTGCAACAAATTTGGTCATATGGCTTCTCAGTGTAGGAGTAGGATGAACACAAGAGGACCATCATTTTTAGGTCAGTGCTTTAATTGCGATAAGTATGGTCATACGTGAAGTGAATGTAGAATTGTGATGAATAACTTTCATAGAGATGCTAGATGTTATGCATGCAATAGATTTGGATATATTTCTAATAAATGAAGATCAAGACAAAATTACTAGAACAATTGGCCCGAACAAAGAAGTGCTTTGTGCTACAATTGCAAAAAATCTGGCCACACTGCTAGATTTTGTTGGAATAGAAGTGATCCGGTAAAAAAAAACATGCAATAGGTTGTTAAGGGAAAAGTAAAGTCACTACTTATATGATCATAAGGAAAATGTAGAAGAAATGGGTGAAGAAGAATCCCTTTGTTGAAGCAAATATGCTGGCACTAGAAGAAACTTCTGGTAATCCCTCCAGGAATTAGTTTTAGGCATCTAGCCTATGGGGAGCTATCAAGTAAATCTTTTAAACTCCCTGCCGGTGATTGGTACTAGAATCCAAATGAGTCCAGTAAGTGCATTGATGTTTTTTAGATGTCGTTCAACGAATTCAAGGCAGTATTGAAGAATTTTGGAGATCTACAGAAGAATCATTTGTCTCTGTACATGAAAGACAAGAAACCAGATGAATTAGGGTAAAGGCATTTCTTGCGACAAAAAGGAGTTAGGTATGTGAGGAATAAAAGAACATTTTCTTCCCTTAGTTGTCACTTTGTATTTTGGAGGAAAGTAGTTTGGAGAGCTCTTAAGTGATTGTTTCCAAATTGTGGAGATATTCTAGCATAAAGAAGGATCTACAATCAAATTTCATTCTGATCCTGAAAGGTATTTATTGAAAAGAATGTGAATTTGTCAGATTGCAATCATGTCTACTCCTCTAGTAGTCGAAGTGAAGGAGAGGCCACTTCCAAAGTTTAAATGGAATCCTTATAAGTCTATAGAGATAGATCCCTTAGGTGTGTTTTCATCTATGCTATGCGGAGTCTTGCACATTGGAGATATTAGGGCTTATATACATGCAAATACTGAAGAATTGGGAAAATATCATTTGCTAAATCTATATTCTCATCACATAATTCAAGAAGATTTTACTATAAAGAAAAAAATTAAAACCCTAGAGGAAAAGTTCATGCAGTTTGAAAAATTCCCAATATTCAAGGAAAATGAATGGGTTTGATGTGTGTTGAGCCATGTTCATGATGAATTCATGTGGTTGGATGTTCCATGAAAAATAACGAAAGAGGCTATATGTGCAGTTACAAGTCTAAATTCCACTGGTAGACTTCCAGTTTTGAAGTCATAAAGAATGATAAGGTCACTAAGGCAACAAGTTATCAATGGGACAAAAGAGCAATGACAATAGGGGATATTGCTACAGTAGATGTAAAATTCACATCAATGGTTGTTGGTTATAAGATTTGTTACTCAAGCCGAGAGAACTCTATATCTGGTACGACTATCTTCGTAGCTTATAAGATGGTGAAACAAAATGCAGACTATGATCTGTGTGAATTGCTCAGAAGTTAGTTAATGGAGAATTTTGGGAAAAACAAGAAAGATAAGAAGAATACATTCAAATATGGTAACTGGCTGCTATGTTTATTTTTCTACTTCTTAGATGAGACAATAGCTGTTTAGATAAGGAACATGTTGTTTGGTTTAGGTGATCGTCAGAATCGGAATACCACCCTCTGGGGATACTTTAAAAATTTCTAGAATATGATGCATGCCAGGGAGAGAATTCCTACCTCAATAGTGGAATAGTACAAAGATACTATCTGCTTCATGGTAGACACTGATAGATGCAATATGGAAGCTGTTGATCCTACAACAATTTGGATCATGCCTACGGGTTATGAAGTAGAGGAGAAAATTTTGAAAATGTATGTAGAACACTTGTTGAGTTCACCTTAGGATCTGAGAGAAGAAAGATTTGGAAACTATGTAGAGAAAAGCTTGCAAGTTCATTGGGAATTGAAGAAACCTATGATAGCTAAAAGAGTAAGAAAAGAAGTAGAAGTCTTTGCAAAAAAATATGGGCATACGTATGGATAAATTGAAAGAAGTGAGAAGGAAGAGAGATGAGGTTGAAGCAGCAAAAGAGAAAGCAAAAATAGAGTCTGTTAGTCTGGGGACATCTTCTACTCACACTAGATCTACTAGGAGTTCCCCTGTAGCCCAACCAACTAAAGTCAAGGCTTCCAGAAAAAGAAAGAAGAATAAAATCACGAAAACATATGAAGCTGCTTCTGAAGATGAAGAGGAAGGGACTAAATCAGAAGAAGTTGTAAAATAAATAAAGGATATTGTGACTCAAGCTATCAAGTTAAACAAGAGAAAATATTATGGTAAAGAAGAAGTAGAGAAAAAGGAAAAAGTTGGCAAACCCTGTATGTTAGTTGAGGAAGTTGAGAATGCAATTGTCAAAGATGGCAATTTCAAGCCACTTTGTGAATGGCACGAAGGTTTTGATGAATCTAGTCAGAGGACTCTTGAAGAGGCCACAATAAAACATATGAATATTTTCAATAAAGTTCTTGTTGAAATCATGTCTGGCTTGCCCAAGAGTCTATATAATATTTTAGATTCTAGAAGGTTAAGTGCCAACATAGAAGAAGAGAACATCATGAAAATAATTCTTGCTGATTTATGTCTAGAGATGTCAATAGAGGAGATGAATTCACTCCTTGAAAAGGTCAAAAAGGAATTCAAGAGCAAGACAAGGGTGAATAGACTCATGATTGGTGAGATTGATGTTGTTGTTAGGGAAACCAAGAAGATTATAGAAGAGTTTCTATCAAAGAATAATATAAATGTTGAAGAAGTGGATAATGGATATGAGGAAGTGAATGTTGATGTTGAAAATTTCTAAACTCCTCCTAAAGTGGAAAACACAGAGACACCTAAGGAAGCTAAAGTTCCTAAGGAGGTGTTAGCTAAGGAGAAGGAGGTGCATATTGAAAAGGTTGAAGTTCCTAAAGGCAACCTAGAAAAGGTCTTTGTAGAACCCAAGGTTGAAGAGATCTCTAATGGAGTAGCAGGAAGAATTAGATCCTAAATTGGATGAAATCTCAATCAATCTATCCACTTTGTCCCTAATTCAGATGATGAAGGTTGCATCAATTGCTCAAGTCAAAGCCAGTGAGAATATTCTGAAGTCTCACATAGAAGATAGTGAATTGCTAGGCCTTGCATCTAGAGTTCTACATAAATTAATGCCTAGCCATGCTATGGATCATTCTAGTTCCTCTTCTGGTGAGCTAAAGAAGCTGATAAATTTTGTAAGTTCTCACTTTGAATCTTTTGAGAAATCAGTCTTGATTAAGGTGTAGAAGGAGTTTAAGGAAAAGAGATTTGGTAGTTTGAAAGAACTGATTGCAAAAGACAAAACTTTGTTAGCCACCTGCATGAAAAATGTTCAAGATACTTTTCTTGAAGGAGGAAAAGTGTATAAGTCTTGTTTAGTCTTGTCTAAATTCAATGAAGCAAATGAAAAGTAGGTGAAGGATATTGAGAAACATTTGGTCACTATTTCTAATTATTTTGACCCATTAGTTGGTAATGTTGGTAAACAAGGTTAGGTAATGTCTTTGCTTGAAAAAATAAAGAGTCTAAAGCTTGAAAATGAGAGGATTGTTGGGAGAGTATGTCAACTCAGAGGACTAATCACTCCAAAAATTGAAATAATGGTGAATGTATTAAAAGAGGCTAAAGATGCTCTGGCCACTCCTGACCTAGTAAATATTGAAGCTATAGAAACTCTATCTTATTTACTTTTTGGTAACATAACCATTTTGGAAAATTTGAAAAGTGTTTGGGACTCACACTTAAGTGCGTTGAAGAATGACTTTGTGGATGTCTTCAAATTTTTGTAAGTCACGGGTTATGCTTGCACAATCTTGAAATTTTGAAATTTTGGTTTCCCAAATTTTGTCATTGATGTCAAAGGGGGAGAGAGTGTGTGAAAAATGCTTTGAAATTCTAAGGGGGAGTAGTGTTTTGAAAAGAAGTTGTGTTTTGAAATTTTGAACTTTGGAAATGTACTTACTAGTTTCGACACTTAGTCATTTTTCACTAAGTGTTTCCATCAATGCCAAAGGGGGAGATTGTTGGAATATGGCTTCTAATGTTGTCATTGATGGAAAATGAAGTCACTATTTTGGTCCGTAGATCAGAATGTGGTTATATCGACAGAAGGAGTTGAGAATAGAATATTAAAAGAAAAAATATATAGAATAGGGTATTCGGTTACTACATCAATCTGTATACTTCACCAAATCATCTTTTTGAGTTGCAGATCCTTAGGATAGTTTTTTAACCATGTATGTTATCTTATTAGTGAATTTTTTTGCATTGCATTAATCAGTGTACAGGTTAGGAGATCCAACAAGATGTTTTTTCGTTTATTTTCTAATTGTGGTTGACTCAATGAATGTGGTGTGTTGTGGATGTATAAGGAGTAATTATTTAAATTTTGTTATGTTTAAGCATTTTATTTTATGTCCAAGCTATGTCGTGGGTGACTTGTATGGGCACGCATCAAAAATTGTTCATGATTTGAGCTGACACATGAAGAATATTTTGTACTTTATTGAAGGTTGACTTGTAATGACAAGATCCTTGATGCAGATATATATAAGTTATCAGTTATATAATTTTGTGAGTAAGTTGTGTAGACATCGAAAATATATAGATTGATATTGCAAACTCGATCCTGATCTACTAACATCGCTTCATCCTAAATTATCCCTCTGTCTAACCATTTAATCAAATAGCCTTATTTGATTAAAGTCATCATAATTCTCCTTTTAATTAAATAAATTCCTCAATTTAATTAAATCATTGTCTCTATGTAATTAGCTAGGTCACTTCATCTTCCTATCTTTGATTTAATTAAATAGTCCATATTATTTGATTAAATCTCTAAAGTTGGTCTAATTAAATTAAATAAATCAAGCATTTATCTAATTTAATCTAACATCACCCCTTTTGGTTAAATAAATCAAAATATTTATTTAACTAAGTATTAATCATTTTCATTCTTTTTGATTTATTTCAATCCTAAAATCTAAATCAAATAGTCAAATCAGCTAAATATCCCCTTAAATTAATCAAATCCTGATTAATTTAATCCTAATCATTCAAATCCTCTAGATTTTGCAACTTGCACATGAAAATATATTTAATTGATTTATAAATCATCTATTTTCATTCAAAAAGGCATCAAAGATGGAATACTCCTCAAATTTGAAATCTCCCCACAAAAGGACTTGTCCATCCAACAAAGCATTTAAGGCTCTTACATTGTCTCTTACATGTCTCCCACTTGGCATTTAACTCATCTTTCATCCCCCCTAAACATGTCATCTCATCAAATTCAAATTTCAAACTTGCACATGGATCAAAATGTGCTCAACCTTCATCCTATCAAATGTTGACAAGTGGCACCTGCCATTGGTTGAATGTTAGTCCCACATTGCTTCATTTTTGGCATTCATCCATCTTAGCATTCTATAAATGAAGAGATCCTCTCCTCATTTGATCATCCACAATTTGAGTAAAGTTACTATACTCAAATCCATAGCAACTTATCATCAGTTTAATCCAAGAATAGTTAGGTTTTATGCAGATTTTCATCTTGGAGCATACAACAAGCATCAACAAAGTGGATCACTCTTCATCACATATCAAACTTGCATCATTGGAGTTGGGAAAGGGCCAATTTTCACATCAAATTGGCACCAATTCCCTCAAGAGATTAGGATTTTGCTTGCTTTAGAATAGATTTTGATATGCTTCCAAGTTTCATTGTGTTCTTCATTTCATTTTCTATCTCTTTTGCTATTCAAATGAATTTCTTGAGGAATCCTTACTCTTGCTTGCATTTGATCTCATAATGTATTAATTTGTTGTGTTTTGCAGGTGTTTGGATTGGGGTTCACAAGTTGTAAATATAGAAGTGTTTTGCGAACATGAGAAGGGTGATTAGGAAATTATGCACAATTTCACTCGTGCATTAAAGTTTTTGGCATAGCGAGTTTGTGCAGAATAGGGCAAAATTGTTGAATCGGTTAGAAGGATAGAAGATTGACTACAAAGCTTAACGAGAACTATAATCAAGCATTGTAGATGCTATTCTATCAGTTCACCCTTTTGGATTCAATCCAAATCATTGTAAGGTAGTGATCCTATCTTATTTGAGTAGTGAGCTCTACGCAATGTGCCTGAATGGAAGTGTATTATGATTTTGTAATCTTTCTTTTGGGTATACTCATATTACATTATGGATTAGCCATCCAAGTTTTTCCCCAACAGGGTTTCCATGTAAAAATCCTAGTGTTATGGTGTTGTGATTGTCTTCTTTCTATTCATGCATATTTATTTTGTTGAATTCTTAAGTGAGTTAAAGATCAGAATAGTAAAATTAATTTTTGCACAACACTGATTCACCCCCCTCTCTGTGTTGCTTGTTTCCAACATTAGGAACTGCGATATCACAGACCATTTCATTGTCGGGAATATCATATGTGGGGATTAATAGTTGCTCAAAAATGAACTCACAATTCATTGTCTTTGGGCATGTCGATAAGAGATCCAATTGTGGCCATAACATCAGCTGCCTTGTTCTATACTCTAGGAATCTGCTCAAACTGGATATAGGTGAAATATTTCTTGAAGTCATCCATCATGCATTTATAAGGAAGTAGCTTATCATCCTTGGTTTGAAACTCATCATTGACCTATTTTATTATCAGTTGAGAATCACCAAAGACATGGAGACGAGTGATGTTCCATTGGACTACAATTCTAAGGCCTATGAATAGAGCTTCAACAATGTTTTTACACGGAAATTCTTCCCGAATGACTTCATAATGTAATCATCTTGAGAGGTGACAAAGAGAATACCTGCACAAGCTCCATTATGAGTATTTGACCCATTAAAATATAATGTCCATGTATCTT
This sequence comes from Sequoia sempervirens, assembly GCA_007258455.2. NCBI lineage: Eukaryota > Viridiplantae > Streptophyta > Pinopsida > Cupressales > Cupressaceae > Sequoia > Sequoia sempervirens. The sequence goes on from VDFB02270651.1 coordinate 718,162,909, forward strand.
ATTATGAAACTGTAAGGACCCCTTCATCAGGAAATTCTGCTACTAATGGATATGCATCTACCAGAGGAGCATCAACCAATTGATCTACTATCACTCTCCCTTTGATTGCTTTATGGTCCATATATTATATGTCAAAATCGCTTAGTAGCATAACCCACTTGGCCATGAGGCCAGTTAATGTCGTTCTTGATAGCAAATATTTGAGTGGGTCAACTTTTGATATGAGCTTGATAGGATGACTAAGAATATAGTGACACAACTTCTATGAACTAAAAGCAACTTCCAAGCAAGATTTTTCCATGGGTGAATAATTAAGCTCATAGCCCACAAGTGTACAACTAATATAGTAAATAACATGTTCTTTGGAGAACTCATCTTGTTGGGATAACAATGGCCCCAGGGCAAGTAAAGTAGCTGAGATGTATAATAGTAGTGGCTTACTAGGAATAGGAGGCATCAAAATGGGTAGATTGGATAGGTAGTGCTTGATTTTTTCAAAGCCTTGTTGACACTCTGGATTCCATTTGAAGGTGATTTCTTTATGCAAGAGGTGTGTAAATGACTAGAATTTATCAGCCAGTTTGGCAATGAGGTGCCTGATAGACTATAATTTTCCTTGCAGACTTCTTGGTTGCTTAAGACTATAAGGCAGGGGAATTTCCATTATTTCCTTGACTTTCGATGGATCCACTTCAATGCCCCTTCTAGATACTATGAAGCCTAACAATTTTCCAGATCTGACACCAAACACACACTTTTTTAGATTCAAGCGCAACTTGTATTGTTCTAGCTGCTCAAAGATTTGTGTCAAGATCTTGGGATGATCTTCTCTTGTCTTGGATTTCCCTAGTAGATCATCAACATAATATTCCATTATAATATGGATGAGGTCATGGAAGATGATAGTCATTGCACATTGGTAAGTTGCCCCAGTGTTCTTGAGACCAAAGGGCATGACATTGTAACAGAAAGTTTCCTAGGGGGTAGTAAATGTAGTCTTGTGTTGGTCTTTAGGTGCAATTCTAGTCTAATTATAGTCAAAAAATCCATCCATGAGGGATAGCATAGCATGTCCTATTGTAAGATCTACCAACATGTGAATGTTAGGAAGTGAGAAATCATCTTTCAGGAAGGCTTAATTAAGATCCCAAAAATTTGTACAAATTCTAATGTTCTCATTAGGCTTAGGCACATGTACTATGTTGGATATCCAATTGGAATAATCAATAGGTTTGATGAATCTATCCTCCAATAGTTTTTCCAGTTCCTTCTTGACAAGTAGGGCTACTAGGGGATGCATTTTTCCAAGCTTTTGTTTAACTAGTTTTGGATCTAGATGAACATCAAGATGGTGTGCAACTAGTGTGGGATCCAATCTTGGCATATCTGAATAGGACCATGCAAAGTTAATGATCCCTTCCTTTGGCAGGTTGACAATAATTGGATACTCTTCCTCTAACTATGACTTGGCCACATAGGTGATCTTGGGATCTTCTTCTATTCCTAGATTAAATTCTTCCATCTCTTTGATCAGAAGGGAATATCGTTCACATAAATGAGCTCCAACAAGGGGAGGATGAACATCCCTATCTCCCAGTGCCTCATCGAGGTTTTCACTAGAAGATACACCCTTTATTTTTACTTTTGATGAGTCAAGAAGTTCCTTAGGTAGGTTTTCACTATATGACCCTTTTTTGTTTTATTTATTTTTTATTTTTTGGTTAGGGTGTTCATCTTCCCTCAATCCTATAAGATGTACATAAGCATCCTCTAAAGGAAACATTTCTATAGGTGCACTCCTTCATAGGTCCTAATCAATAAGATCGAGGTGACAAAGGGAAAGGCTGATGGAAAAGATGGATGTGGATTCGAAGAGGGAGGGGAGATCTATATCATCATATGAGAGAATGATGGCTTCTTCTTTAGGTATGTCTTCAAGTAAATCATTATTCGAATTGACATTATTCGATGTGCTAGTGGATGGTTCGGAACCATTTTTCTTCTTGTCATATCCTAGGCCCAAATTTTTAGGTTGAATAGGTGTCTCAATGGGCTACAATCTTCCATGTTCCTCTACACCAAGACAGGTCCCCCTTGTAGTTGTATTTTTTTGCTAGCTTTGAAGCATGGAGATAAATGTCTTGGAAATATTCAATGAGAGGAGGTGATGGTTTGGGTTCCTCTCTATAGATCCATTGACTGATGTCATCATCTCCCTGATATTGTAATGTTCCTAGTGATTGAAAAGTGGTAGAACCCATGTTCTTAGAGCTGATAGTATTAGTCTTCATTTCTTCCTTTAGTGTTGACTAAGAAGGATGGTTGTAGGTGCAAGGAGACAGAGGCATGGTTGCTACATTGAGAGTTGTACGCATCTCATATTATCTGCAACCTTTATCAATGATCTGGACCTTAGTAATGGTGGAGTTAGATGTGGTGGATGGAGTGGATTATGTGTTGGATGATGAATTGGAGGAGGGAATGGAAGGTGGGTTGGAAGATGATGCATGAGGTGCCCCACTTATACTCCTGGACAATATTGTGAATGAGGGAAGGAAGCTTCTAGAGCATGAAAGTAACCAAAAGGATGAGGGTATGCATGGATAGTTAACTTGACCCCATTGTATGGAAATTTCAGGCATTGGTGATAGGTGGATGGAACGGCTTGCATGGCATGGATCCATGGTCATCCAAGGAGAAGGTTGTATGGTAGATCTAGATCAAGGATGTGGAAGGTAGTGTATTACACCACAAGGCCAACCTCTATAGGAAGACAAATAATACCCTCTGAATCTCTTTCTGCATTGTTGTAGTCCTTAATTGCAATGGTCTGGTTATCTAGTTCAGCATGAGTATATCCTACTTATTTTATGAACTTTTATGTACATAAGTTGAGGGCAAAGCCATTATCTACAAAGACCCATTTTACTTTATGGCCAATGACCAGGACCTCAATGTGAAAGGCATGGTTATGGGATGAATCGGTCGACAACATATCATTTTGACTGAATCCCAGCTGATATGTGGATGACAAATTTCCTACTAAGGCTTGGAATTGAATAGGATCAATATCATTGGGAACGCGTGTATCTTGAAGAGATCTTGTAAGGATTTCTTGGTGGATTGGGGGAGACCTAAGAAAATTCAGAATGGAGATTTGGGCTAGGGTCTTACCAAAGTGATCAAGGATATTGTATTGTGAACTCACAGGAGCTGGCTGGGATGAAGTGGAAGGCCTAGGAATTGATATGCAGGTACAACGTGTAGTAACAACACATTGAAGGTCTTTTCCTTTGACACAAATCATAGATACATGTGGCTCCCCTTGATAGTTGCACATAATAATGGTATCATAATTATATGGCACAACTTTATAACTGATATTATTAGTGCTATTATTCTGGATGTTATTACTAGGCTTGGGGTTTGCATTTGAGGTACTAGGACCCTAATTGTGCTTAGGGAAGGTGTTTTGATATATCTGTAATTGACCATTGGATGTTGTAGCTTGATTTGCATCCACTATGATATCACCTCAATCTATAAGATCTTGGATATAACCTTTAAGTCCTTGACAATTATTAGTGGAATGACCTTTGATTTTGTGGTAATCACAATACTCATTCTCTCTATACTAAGCAAGTTTGGGCTTTGAATCATCAAAAGGCTTTGTCACAAGATAAGTAACTAAATAATTCGCTTGAAGCAACCTCTTGAAAATGTTTAATGGTTCTCTTAAAGGAGTGAATGAGAACTTATTATTCCCTTAACTGTATTGATCAAACTATGGGGGAGGACAGGGTGCACCATGTGGCATGGATATGATGTTGGAAATTGATTGTGGATTGGGGACATATTGTGATCTTTGTGAAGTGTTAGCTACTTGGATGCATTTGGTATCGGTGACACCATCATTGAAAACATTTTTGTTCTTGTTCCAGTAGTGGTATTTATCTCCAGATGATTTATCTTTATCTTGGTTAAAGATTTTGATTTGTCCCTTAGCAATGAGGGCCCTCTCAAAAGTAGTACCCTTCTCAATGACCTCTACAAAAGTGGTAACACAATGGAGACATAGGTTATGGGCTAGTTTAGGGTGGGAATTAGCAACAAAGATGGTTACCAAATCCTTCTCATAAAAAATGGATTTAATCTAACTATTCAGGGCTCTCCAACTTTGTAGGTAGCTTGCAAATGTTTCTCCCTCATGTTGCTTATCTTTCAAGAGATCCAAAGTATCAATTTCCTTCTTCGGATTGAAGGAGAACTATGCAACAAGTTTTTCCAAAATATCCACAAAGGAAGAAACTAACCCCTTCGAAAGACCCATGAAACATTTTAGAGCTTTCCCCATTAGGCTCCTAGGGAACAATTGCAGGAGGTAATTGTCATTGTTCATGACTTATTAACAATGTGTGTAAAATTCTTGCAAATGGTTTCTAGGATCTCCCCTTCCCTTTTATTTATCAAAAATTGGCATTTCGAAATGTTTAGGAAAGGGGATGAGTGAAATGGGGGGATCAAATAGGTAAGGGAAAATCTCCTCTAATTTGAAGGACTTCTTGGACATCCTTGTTTGGAAGTCTTTGAGGGAAGATTTCATATCTTCCCACTCTTTATTAATCAGTACTGAGGAAGGACCTACTGGATTGGACTAATCATATGGGAGATATTGTTGATGTGATGGTGGTGGAGGTGGAATAGATTGATCATATGATGGTAGAGGTGGATATGAAGGGACTTGTTGGTATTGATCAGGATACGTGGATCGAGGATTGGCGTAGGTGGTATAGGTTTGTTGGTATGATGGAAAAGCTTGGTAGTATGATGAAGAGGTACCCTGCTGATATGACGGTGGCTACTAGGAATAAAATGGATTGGATTGGTAGTTGTATGTGGATTATTGTTGGGAAGCATATTGAGGTTGTTGTGGATTGGATTGATGATAGTAGGTGTTCTACTGTTATCACTAGGGATTAGCGTATGACGATGATTGTTGGGATTGTTGTGAATTATAGTAATAATAATTTTTTTTGGGATTAGATGCAAGGGGTTGTTGATAATAAGCTCTTTGGGGGTGGTATAGGTATTGGGAAGCAAGTTTTCCTAGAATTTGCTGAGAGGAATATTGTGATTGTAGTGAAATTTGAGTATGAGGTGGTTTGTGAGGGGATTTGGGAATGATGAGGAGGTGGTTCTAATGGGATTTGGGATTGTCAAGGAGGTGGTTGTGATGGGATTTGCGATTGTTGAGGAGGTGGTTGATAAGTTAATTTTTGCTGAAGGGGACTTCTGATTGATGAGGAGGATGTGATGGATTACTCTAAGATTGGTGTGGTGGTGGTGGTGGATTACCCTAAAGTTGATGTAGGGGTGGTTGTTGATGTTGTGGTTGGATATGAGCATGATGCAGGGGCTATGAAGTAATTTGAGTATGCTGAGGAGGGTGTGAAGGGATTTGAGTATGTTGAGGAGGCTATGAAGGGATTTGAGTCTATTGAGGAGGATGTGAAGGCATTTGAGTATGTTGAGAGGGTGGTTGTGATGGGATTTGCTGCAGTGATTGTTGATGAGGGGTTTGTGATGGATTACCTTAATATTGGTGCAAGGGTGGCAAGTTACCCTGAGGTGATTGTTGAGATGCAAATGGAGGTGGGGGTAAGTTTGAGGTGTGTGAGTGATGAGGAGGTATGAGAGGAGGGGGAGCAGCAAAATGGTTATACATGTTGCCCCCAAAATTCCTAGGTGACTTCCGTCATTAGTTTTGCAGAAGAGGTGGTGCAAACAGTATGGGGATAGAACCATGTGGAATAGACATTCCTTGCGAATTAAAGGGATCGGGGCCTTGAGGATTGTTTGGATCTTGATGACTAATAAAGCCCTGAGGATTGTTAGGATCAAGACTTAGGGGATTGTTGGAATCATGTGTCACATCCATGAATAAAATCCAAATAGGAGGGGGTGGAACCTAATAAGAAACATCATTTCCAAATCTACGTTGGTACCATATATCCTATGGGGTAACTTGGGGGACTTGTGGAACCGAAGAACTAGGATTAGCCTAAGAACTCTATGTATTTTGTGATTGAGGGGGTATGATGTGAATGTATTGCAACATATCAAAACCAAGAGGTGGATTGGTACCCCTCATAAGCAATTGCACAAGGATCTTGTCTCCCCTATCAGTGAGAAGACAATCAGTCATTTTCAAGTTAGTGGGATCACTAAGATACTCGTTGATAGTGAGCTTAGGTTGGTTAACCATGCTTTCCTCTGTGGAAGATTGTGCAGTGATTTCCATATTGGATTGTGAAGAACCTCTATTGGTGGGGGGATTTAGAGGATACTGAGGCTGAACACTTTGGTACTATTGTTGTTCCATGAGTTTCTTTACTTGTGATCAGGTAACGAACATGAAAGTGCAAAGAACTGGAAGACTAAGATGACACTAACTCCTAAGATTCACTTAAATGGTGTCCTAGATGATGACTAAAAGGATTGCTAAGATGATTTTTAGGATAGTGATGGATTGATGATTAGATTTGGTTGATTGATTTGATAGGATGATTGATTGGATAGGATCAATATGATTGACTCTAAACCTAGTTTAGGAGTGTGACTAGGTGATGTAGGATGATAATTATTCTATGAAATGATGAGGATGATGATTGTGACACAAAATCTATCTCAAGATGGAAATAGATTAATTAGGCTGTGAAGGATTACTAACTCAGGACAGATGACAATCCTAACTAAGCATAGATGATAAGGATGAGGGTTAGTTACCTAACCCAATTGGATAAAAAATACCCTAAAGCAATGTCTAAGGGACTCAAATTGACAAATTAATGATGGATATGTAATATAAGGATGTCCTAGGATGCACCTATGTGTTTTGATTGCAAATTTGATGACTTTTGAAAAATGTAGAGGGACTAAAATGATGATTATGGGCAGATGGATGGAAAACTTGGAAAACAACAGTCTTTTAGTGGTCCAAAGGATTAACTCTCAGGTATTTCATATGGGACATAGATATGCCTCTGGGTTTAACAGATTTTCCCTTCAAGGTAATGAGATTTCCTATCTAAGGGATAACAGGATTGCCTTAGTGTATTACAAGATCGCCCAATCTACTCACAAGTTTGCCTCTATCTTGGACTATACTGACGAGTCCCATAGGATCGCCAAACTGGGAAATAGGATCACCCAAATCTGGGTATGTATGGTTAGGCAGACCTGGGATATCCCCTATGGACAACAAGTTCACCTATCCAGTTCTTAAGATTGCCTATTTCTTCAAATGTATAGATAGGGAATGTAAATTCGTATGGGGATGATGATATTTCCTATTTACTTGAATGTACAGACTGGACCTGGTACGAATGAGATGTGGGATCACCTATTAGGACAACAAGACTTCCTATATCTTTGGGTGTATGGAAAAAAAGGTATGGACCGGAAGCAAGATCACCCCTACAGACAATAGTTTCTCCTATTCTATGGGATGACTAGATAGGGATGATAGGGAGATGTGGACACGAACTCACCTATGGAGATATAATTAATTTAATTATAGTAATTATTATAATAAATTAGTATTTATATAACATTATTAGGTTTTTAGTGTTGGTAGAGTCTGCAGTGAGGTACATATGAAAATGGGGGGGACAAGAAAAAGAGTTGAGCTAAAATGCTACGAAGTGCACACGAGGAATGCTAAGGTGTGGAAATAGGTTGTGAGAGGTGGTTTGGTTCCATTCCTAGAAAAACTTCATGGGCCTAATACTATGGCTACAAACTATTTTGAGAAGAAATGGAACAATGGAGAAATAATCCTCTTTGGGAGAAAGGTGAAACTGGATGAGAAAATTATAGGACAGGTGACTGGAATGTCCATTGAGGGTGTGAAATTTTATTGCAACAAAAGGTTTTCAGACGAGGCGGTAATCAAATTCCCTAAGAAAGAAAAGGAGAAAATGAAACTAGTCAAAATTTCCAACAACTATTTTGAAATAGACACCATCAAGGCGCTTTGGAGAAAGGTGCTTCATGTCATAATGGAGTATATTACTTTGGATGGAAGATTCACCAGAGTTTATGGTCATCATTTTTCTATCCTTAACCACTTCTACCATAAGGTATGGATTTCTCTACCCCATTATCTGTTCTATTTGTTGAGCAATAGCCTAGAGGACCACAAGAAAAATCCCAAGAGATACCCTATTCTTCATCTTAGTCTTATTAGGTTAATATAAAAACACTATCAAAGCATGCCAGCTTTATCCAAACCAGTTGCCTCCATAGCTTCTAAGGACTATGAAATGGATAGTGGTGATTCGGAGAATCAACCCAACCAAGAGAGAATTGTTGAAGCCCACCCATCCCCTATTCTGTCTAGTAAGAAAACCCAGCTTTATAAACCCTAGCTTTCTAAAGCTAACCCTGAAATCTACCCTGACTGCTTGGTTCCCTTAAAGAATCCCGCTCTCAAGGGTTACCTTGCCAATAAGTTGGTTTCCTACTCTATGGACTCTCTGGAGGAAAAAAATGAGAACCCTGAAGCAAGTAGAAACTTTGTGTCTACCCCTCCTGCCTCTTTTAGAGATGATGGCACCAAATTTATCAGTTCCCCTAATCCAGATGATGTTAACCTCATTTTAGACCGAGATTAGTCTGGAGATATTCTTGCCTCTGCTAGAAGTGGCGTTGGTGACATTTTTAGGATTATGAAATGGGCCTATCAAGAAATTAATGATCTTAATCTAATAAATAGGGTTCTAAATAACAAGTTGGAGGAACTAGAATTGAAGTTGTCTGTTCTTAGCAATGAAGAAGGAAAATGGAAAAAGAACAATACTGGAGCGAGAGAAGATGCCATTGAGGACAAGTATTAGACTTTGGAAGCTGAAATTGTTAAAATAAAAAATAACATGAAAACTGTTGTGGAACAAAACCATAAAATGGCTAGGGACAATGCCATTATCATCAATGCAATGTCTAAAAAGTTGGAAAAATCGCAACAGGGCTCGCTGGTTGTTGATTTGGAAGAGGACAAGGATAAAAGAAAGAATAAGGACCAAGGTATATCAAAAAGGACCTATGCCAAACTTAAGAGGAAAGTGCCTCCTACTACCCAGATGGTCTAGATCTTAAAGAGGGGGGTTTAGGAAATGAATGACTTGGAAGCTGAGACTGCAAACACATTAAAGTCCCAAGTTTAGTCATTGCCGGCATTTTGTTTGGTCTTTTTGGGTCTTTTTTGTGGCCCTTGCTGGCTTTTTTGGTGGTTGTGGCTTTGTATTTTTGTTTTTTTCTTTACAACCTCTCTGTTAATGGGGTCTTTGACGATCTTATCTTTTGTTTGTAAACTTTGTGGTTTCGGGTCCCTGTAAAACCCAGTTTTTCCTCTTTCAAAAACATTATTATTTATATTAAATATGTCGAGAGTTATCCTTCTTGAGGCACTTATTTTCATCACTTTTTCTCATTGCAATAGTATTTCATCATTCATATTATAATTATAAATATATTTTTTTATTTTATAATATATATTTATACATTATTTTTATTTTGAATTTTAAAAAGATAAATTAAAGTAAAATAAAAATAATTACGCCTAGAGTTAGGTCGAGAGGTGTATTACGCAAGTGGGGTGATGTTGCTTTTATAGATTTTAAAAACAATTTAATTTAAAAAAAAAAACTAAATACTTAGTGTCATTTAATAATTTTTTAAGTTTTTAAGGTGAACATTTATTTATAGTAGTAAAATAAATATATTTTTATAATTATAACAAATTTGAATGTATTTATTTGTAATTTTTTTTGTTTATTTTTCAATAGTTTTTTATTTTTTTGCTTTGTTTTTAAAGCAGTTTAAAAGTTGTTTTATTCAGAAATTCATGAAGACCTCTATTAAAATAAATTAAAACTAAATACTTAATGTCATGTAATAAATGTTTAAGTTTTTAGAGTGAACATTTATTTATAGTAGCAACACAAATATATTTTTTATTATTATAAGAAATTTCAATGTATTTATTTGTTTTTTTTTTGTTTAGTTTTCAATAGTGTATTTTTTTTTTAAATTTTTTTTTCAATAGTTTGTAGGTTTTTTGCTTTTTTTTTAAATGAGTTTAAAATTTGTTTTATTCACAGCTTTCTTTAGATGTTCTTATCTTTGAATTCATGAAGACCTTTATTAAAAGATGTTGTTGAATCATAACTGTTTAAAAACTACGCGGTTGCAGGTTTGGCTTTATTCTCCTAGAGTTGGATTTCTCGTAGGTTTAGCTTTACATTTTTTGGACTCACTTGAATTTAGCTATCACAAATTTGGCTTTAGTCCTGTTGAAACCAATTGCATTGTTATAATCTATTGTTATAGTAAAACAAAACAAAGATTCAAGGAGTTGCAAGGTTTATTTCTTTTTATTTGTGGTTTTTTTATTATTGAGTGGGATGGAAAGTCTCCCAAGTTGAGTCTATTGGACTTGCTAGGGCTCATTTGGTTTGGAACTTGGCAAGGTTACATTTTCTTAATAAACACTAGAATTAAAACTAGGGTTTGGTTACCTTGTATCTTTGTGAAGAAAATACATCAATTCACTAATACATTTGACTGCAAAATCCAACGAAACTGTCCCACGAAATATGTAAAATTCGATGTTCGTCGGGTGCTTGTAAAATTTGATGTGTAATTTCCAATTTTTTGAAAGTTTGTCCCCGACGTTCATCGAAATTTCAACGAACCTGGGGTTTGTTGAAATGTTCGCTATCATTTTCATCAAATTTTTGACAAACATGAAAAATTAAAAAAAATCAAATTGTGGCCGACATAAAGAAAAGTGAGTTCGCGCCTGATTTATTGCGACAATTTTTTGCTCTACTTGAAATAGTTTGTGGAGAAATAAGGACAATTTTCTTAGGAAAAATAAAAAAGCATTCAAGAAGATATCGCTACCTAGTTGAGGGTAGTCATTGTCTTTTTGCAGAATTCAGTTGTGAAGTTAGATTTGTAGTTCCAGGTTTGAAAATCATATTTTAAAGCAACATCTCATCAGATTTCATTTTTAGAGGTTAAGGGTTTTGAGAATTCCATGTCTAGATTTTGTTGTGTGGAATCACCATAAGATCACAACCAAGGAACATATTCTTGTGACTGTAATTATGTGATCCATAACTCTATTGGTCATGTGGCACAATTGTGCTATAACAAATACATGATGCACTCATGTGTGACCCAAGTTTAATGTGGCGATGTTATGATAGAAATAGAGGCACTCATATAATTTAGTTAATTCAGGTTGTATAATGTAGGTGTTAATCATCATTGGGTGCATTCAGGTTGTCTCAAGTTTAACAGGTTAGGATGTAATTATAACATGATCAAAGAGTGATTACCTCTTGCTGCAATAAAGAGCCTCTAACTCTGGTTGATATGCAGAGTGGTTGTGTTATATCAATTATGTAGTGCATTCAAGCACAACCCATGTTTAATGGGCTATTCTAGAGAGTGATCAAGATTTTCTAAACCTTATGAATGTTACTTGACATATATTTGCATATTCTCAAATTCCTTCAGAGGCTTTTTAAGTATCAATGTATCCTATCTAGAGTTTAGAATGATTTATTTTAATTAAAAAAATGAATAAATGATGTATTTCCCTATAATTAGATAATGTGGAGATCTCCTAAATCTGCCCCAACACACTATCCTCTTTGGAATTGTATTCATTACTCCAGCTACTAGGGTTTTGCATGTGACATCTTTAATATCTTCATGACCGTTGCTTTTAAATAGATCTCAGTCTTTGCTTTAATCAAATTCATGGTAACCCTTGAGTTCCATAATCCACCTTCAATCTCTTCTAAGAATGTTGTCTTAAGCTAGACTACATAGTATGCATATAAAGCAAGTCCTTCATACCTTCCATTGTTCCAAACCACCACTCATTTCCTTGCTTAAAATATTTCCTCCATAAGCACAATAGCATGTTTTAAAATCATGGTTGCCAGTGATTGACCATTAAGGTCACCACTTTCATCATGAAGATACAATGAGATTTTTGTCTTCAAACTCAAGGCATTATGGAAGATAACATTGTGAATTGTTTGTTGTGTACGATTTGATTTTCTTGCATATTTACTACTTTGGTAACTTCCTTTAAGATTGGGTATTGCACCCTCAGCTGCAATCTCAAACAACTCACTCACTATCACTTGAAGATTCCTTTCATGAACATCCTTCTATAAAATCAAACTATGCCCTATAGACTGCCTACTTACTACAGGGGACTCATTGTTTCATGGTATTGTAGTTCTTAAGATCCTTCAACCTTATTGACACTACTTCACAGTCCACAAGGTATTATTCACTATTCTCCCATCTTTGATGAGTCTCAAAACACTGCTCAAACATGCAATCCACTACCTCCATTATACATTAATGGCTAAGAAGAAACATTGAACCTATGATTACCAATGTTACTTCATTTGGACAGTCATTCCCTGATTGCATTTTCCTTGTCTAACACTACCAAAAGCATTTGAAAAACCCTTAAGGTCAGCAAGAAGGGGGTAAGGAAACTCACTGTTAAAATCTCCACTTTACTATGCAAGGTTTGAGCTTTATTATCTTGTCACTACTCACCCTATTTTTTGACTGCCACATCTCAAGTGACTATCATTCTTCTTACCGTAGGATTGCATTTACAAATGTCACTAAGCTACATAGTGTGCTTGTTATTGGCTACAATCTTTAGATTGCAAGATTTTTATTACCTACAATGTCTCAATCTTTCTGTATTGCAACCTCACTAATCCGCTATAGTTATTTTTTATGTTTCTAAGGAGGCCTAGGATTTGTACCCTAATCGCTCCTACCAATGCTTCTATTGTTTTTTATTAGGGCTCTCTCAATGTTGAGGGCCCTAGGGATAAGCTCATCATAAGAAGTGACACATTGCATCTTTAACTAAAAGGATAAATCTGTATTGACATTAGCAATGATGATTCCAACTTGTTGCTCCTTAGGAATGGATCACTTGCTCTTACTAGCTCGCTACCTCCATTGTTGTAGGAATTTTGTGATCAAGTTCAATATTCTGATTTTAGGAGTCTTAACGGTTGGAAATCATAGTAAAATCAGAATTTAATAAGTTTTGGAATTAGCATTTTAAAGTGTTTTTTGGGGTCATTAACTTTAGACTATCTTCTCTTTTGCAGGGTGGTTGCATGCCAAATTTTTTTGGTGTAAAATATCGAATTATTAGATTATGTTACTTGTCTATGAATAAAAATTATTGGAGTGTGAGTCTGATATTTTTTGAAGATCTAAATAGTCAAGCTTGGTAAAGAAAAATCATGTCAGATAATATTAGTCCAGAACAAAATGAAGAGACACTTGATAGATTGTGGGCTAGATTGAAAAGAAAGGGTGATGGAAAATGTTGTTGTCCTTGCAATAATTGCAAGGGCTTAAAGACGAGATGACTTTTAATCACAATAGCTGAGAAACATTGTAGGCAGCATGGTCATGTTGAAGGGGGGCATGATTATTGTCCATTGGTAAGTTGTTCATTATGTGTGTTTATATTGATTGAATTTGTAAATGTTTATATTGTTTTAACATTTTATATATATATATATATATCACTTGATCATGATCATGATTTATTTGTGTCTATCATTATTATAAAGGTGGGGCCCCCTAGGGCAGATGATATGGATTATCACGGCCCGAAGAATGTGGTTTTGTAAGTGAACAAACATGGAGCTGTGAATATCGAAGATGAAGTTAATGATCCTATGGAAGAAGATGATCATGCACCAGAAAACACAATTGAAGATGATGGTACTAATACATTGATCCATGCCACATTTAGTGGTAGAGCTAATCATGATGATCAAGATGACTTTGATGATGTTCATGATTTACTTGTACTTGACAAGGCATACAAGCCCCTTTATGAAGGCTCTGAAACAACTCTTCTCTCTGGTGTATTGTTGCTATTGAAATTGAAGGTTATGAATGGCTTATCAAACATAGCAATCTCACAAATGTTAAGGTATGTCATATATGCCATCTTTTTTCATCTATTTTAATTGTTGTTAGTTCATCACTAGTAAATAAACGATGAAATATATACTATTAATATTCTTTATATGAACAAATTATTTTTTGTTGTAGATTGATTGGTGAATTTTTGTTACCACCATCAAATATTTTACCTCGCTCATACTAAGATTTATGTGCCATTATGAAAGATATCATAATGGAGTATCAAGCAATAGATGCATGTCCCAATGATCATATTATATATCATAAACAACAAGAATTTGCAGCAAAAAGCCCGAAATGTCATATCAGTAGATATCGAACATATCAACTAACAAAAAAGGTGCCTCACAAGGTTCTTCGTTATATTCCCATTATTCCACATATGCAACGATTATTTAGGTGTGAAAGCTTAGTGCAATTGATGGATTACCATGCATGGAATAGAAGTGAAGATGACATTCTTCGAATGCCTGTGGATGGTTCTGCATTTAGGGACATGGAGGAAAAATGGCCACACTTTAAAGAAGAACCTTGTAATATCAGGCTTTCATTGGGAGTAGATGGTGTCAATCCATTTGGAGAGATGAGATCTATTTACTCAGTGTGGCCTATTTTTGTTATCAACAATAACATTCCTCCATGGATGTCAATAAAGAGGGAGCACATAATGTTGTCAATGATTGTTTCAGGTATTTTTTTACATCAATTTTCTTTAACGTAGTAGCATCTCATTTGTCTTATTTGTTGCATAATGACTTATATTTTTTTCATTCAATAGTCATGTACATTAATTTATATATATTGCAGTAAAATGGTTATAATAATTATGTAATGTTTATGTTCATTCAACTAGGTAAGTACCAAGTTAGAGATATGAATGTATATATTGAGCCTCTTATTGATGAGTTACTAAAGTGATGGAATGGCATCATTATGTATGATGTCTCTAGACCAATAGGACAAAGACAATTTCAATTCCATGTAATGTTTGTATGGACAATTCATGATGCCCCAGGGCTAATACATTTTTGTGGTATGTTATAACGTATGACTACAATTTAACAATATTTAATTTGATGAATTAGATATCATGAATGTTTTTAAAATAATCTATTCATTATATATAATTATAAAAATTGACATATTTAATCCAATTATATATCATCTTGGAGGTCTTCAAACAAAGGGAAATTTTGCATGTCCAATTTGTGGTCCAAAGATGAAATCTCGTCGTTCAACAAGTTTAGGAAAATAGGTGTGTGATGAGTATAGGCACTTCCTCCATAGAAATCATAAGTATCGAACTACTGAAAAACATATTTTCAATGGGAAAGAGGAGACTACATCAAAACCACGAAGAATGTCACCTCGCCTATGGAAGTTGGAATATAATAGAATTAATCATCAATGTTATACATCAGATCAAATTGTTTATCTATCATATATGATATGTTTTGAATTTATATTTTTATATTGTGTTGTGTTTACTCATGTTGTAATTGACAATGATTGTCGTTGTTAATTTTTTTAACTTATATGCTTCATGGAGGTCGTCAAGGCATTAATGAGCTTCCATAGGGACTGAAAAGTTATCCCAGAACAATTTAGTAGGTTGCCCTACTATGAGCAGCTAAAATTGTGCATTTGTTTGATACAATGCATATTGGACAGAATATAACAGAAACGTTATGGAAAATATTGGATGGAAGGCATGACGAAGAAAAAATTGTCAAAATTTGTAGTGACATTCAAAAAGCCAATCATGCAATGAAAAATGTCATTCAATTAAATAGTGATGGAGACCAAATTAATATAAGTTCCCTTCCTTGGCTATTAACAAAGCAGCAAAGCAATGCTATAAAAGAAGTCATACAAAAAAATTGATTTCCCACAGGATTTGTTGTGAACATAAACAATATAATAACAAAGAAAGGTGAATTTGGGTCAGGGATGAAAATGCATGATTGGCATACCTTCATTAAGGTAATTATTTTGGTAAATTATATACACTTGTATAATGCATGTACTTTTCAATGTATTGTATTTACTACTTTTGGAAAAATAATGAAGAGATCATTTTATAATTGTTGCAGTACATTCTACATCT
This sequence comes from Sequoia sempervirens, assembly GCA_007258455.2. Lineage (NCBI taxonomy): Eukaryota > Viridiplantae > Streptophyta > Pinopsida > Cupressales > Cupressaceae > Sequoia > Sequoia sempervirens. Next base: position 718,179,080 of record VDFB02270651.1, read on the forward strand.
ATCTCTCCTAGACAACTTTGACAACAATGTCAAGCAAGTTATATATAATCTTGTAAAATACATGAGGTAAGTAGCGAGATTTATTCAATTCGTTGTATACATCTTATAATTTCCATTTGTTTTACTTGTTATGTAATATACTATATATTTTTGTTAAATATCGTTAATATATTTGCGCCTTGAATCACTTGTAGATGGCTATCATCTAAATAAATCCATAAAGAAGATATAAATTATTGGAAGAGAAAAATTCCTCGTCTAATATGTGAAATGCAAAAGTTTCTACCTTCGACATTTTTCAATGCACAAGAACACTACCTCATACACCAAGTTGAGGAGATTGAATTTTGTGGACCTATACACACAAGGTCAATGTGGATGGTTGAGAGGCACTTAAATTTTTTTAAGGCTTTGGTTAGACAAAGAGCACATCCTGAGGGTTCTATGGTGGAGGGATGTATGGTATACCAGATCATGGTGTACATTAGTGAATATCTTCCTAAGTTTGTAGCAAAGATCCATTTAGATCGCATTTGGGATCCCAACCCCATTAACAAATTCAAAGGGGAGTACCTGTTGGGGAAAGGTAGATTGAGGAAAGTGAGAGGTAATTATAAGATGGTGATGGAGATTAATTGGAATGCATTTTACATATGGTTTTATGTATATTGTACTTATTTAATTTTTAATCTTCAATATACATGAATTATAAATTAAGGTCGTGTACTGTGGTATTTAACTAATTATACGTCGTTTGTGAATTTCAATTCTATTTTGGTAATAGCTTGGTCGAGAGTGGATGCACTATATTTGTAATGCCACCAACAAATCTTGATTGGATGATCTGCGATGGATTGAACGATGTCAACAATTTTACTACATTAACATGGGAAGGTGTGGCTTCATTGGTTAAAGAAGCTCATCGTAATGGAGATTCCAATGTTACACAAAGGGAAATTGATTTAGCATATGGTTTAAGAGATAAACATGTACGTATAAATATATTAATCACCCATATTATTTAATTATTTTTGAGTATATTGATGTATATATATCTTGAGATTGTTTTCTTTGTGCATACATTCAGCCAAGAATAAATATGTTATCAATTGACAATATTGAAATAATTTTTACATGTTTGACATATTGCAGGTGAAACACCACAAGGCTATGTAGTGAAATGGTTGTCAATTTTGAATCAAAATATTGGATGACATGAAGAAAACTTGTGATTCTGGTATAACTACAGTCTTTCAGGTGACTAATATTTCATTTACTCTAGGTTTACATACATCCAAAAGTCTCAAAAAAATTGATACTATGGGATTTTGATGATATACTTCTACAGGACTTTAAGTCCTTCAAATTAATTTTGTTCATCGCCCCATGGTACAAAGCTATGATTGAATAAAATGATCCTAAGAGAATCAAGTATTGAACATGATAATGGATTTACCATGGTTAATACAAGGTTGATCGAGTGAGCTGGAAATGAGCCCTATATTCTTCCAAGCCAATGTGAACAGGTATTTTACTCAGAGGTTTCAGGTAAACCAGGTTGGTCATTTGTTGTTATACATGATCCAAGAGGAAGGCCGGTAAAGTATAATGTGGTGGAAGAAGAAGATACCAAAGAACTAGAAGATGATGTAGATGATGATCAGGATCAACAATTAGTTGATGATGTCCCTCACGAAGATGTCGAAGAGGAGGAACTAGATCATGATGTAGGAGTTAATGTTCATGAAAATTATATCCGTGTGGATGATGGCATTATCGAAATTGATATCAATGATGATGATGATGATATGACCAATCCTTACAATGTCAAATCTTGATCGGATGATACAGACAAAGAGTTGGATGAAGAAGAAGATCAATGACATTGAAATGTATAAGTTATGCGATTATATAATCTATTTGATATTAATTTTTTGATATAATTATATTTGACTTATGTGGTTACATAATTAATTCATGATGTTTTTAATTTTATGTCAATACATACTAATTTAATGATACTTTTAATGTTTGAAAGGTCAAAAAATTAAACATTTCCAATAGTGATGTTAACAACCTTGAAATTAGTGTGTTTTATGTTTCATGTGATCATAAAAAAAGATTAAAAAAAGTCAGTTGTAGAGGTGGTTGTTTAGCGGTTGGACGGTATGTTGGTTCCTTTCTTTACAATGTAAACTGTGATTTGTCTCTAATATACCTATAGAATTGCCAATTCCAATTGAGGGCAGCTCAAAGGACCTAGACCAATTGACGAGGACTTTAAAAGCCTCATACACTTTGGGCTCTGTAAGAGCCGGGAGGGTGATCCCTTAATGTGTTTACAACCTCTGCACCATTATTATAAACAACACTAACAATAGCAGATGATCTCACTTAATAGCTCAACACAATAAGATAATATCAACTAGAATTAGCTGTTCATAGACAATATCAACTATCTGGAGCGTGAGATAACTAAACACAGTCTATTGTATAAGATAGTCAATGATTTGAAATTTGTAGCAAGCTTTAGGAAAAGACAAACAAATACTACACTACACGAATAATTACAACTTAGATCAGTGCCATATATCCATTGCAGGAGTCAAATTCATAAGCATCTAGAGGTTTATAATAGATTTAATACATCACATATAAGATCCCCGACAATATTGCATTACAATTTCATCAGTGTGCATTCTAACCTAGGACTACCTATCAAATCCTTATACAACACATATCCACCTATAATCCCATTCAAGCATTTTGATTAATTCTTTGAATTAAAGCTAAAATAGAATCATCATACACACCACAAAGTTGAGATGGATAAAACAACCCTTAGTTATTTTCATTGAAAGTTCGTATATGCATGTACAATGGAGACATGAGCTCAAATTTTCATTTCAACTCAAATGCTAGTAATCGTTATACAACATTAAATCTCTATGAACTCAAAACCTATTACATATAATGACTCAAAACCTAAATTGCATTTCTAAAACCATCGGACTTTTTTACAAGCAATTCTCCGCGAATCTCACCTAGACTCACAAAATTATCTAACTTTATTAACCCGTACTGGGCCTTGAAATCCTTCTTATAGAAAAAAATGAAGGAGCAAAACAAGCACCTAATTTAAAGTACACCTTCGCTACCAACAATTGAGCACCTCAGATATTCCAAAAATTTTACAATAGCCACCACCTTGAAAAATATTCTTGTTCAAAAATCATTACAACAACAATCATCCCCGAGCATATTCTCGCTCATCATGTCTATAGAGGAAGGTTGATGCAATAACAAAACCATGCTAAACCCATGACAAGAAAGTCATCTATACAAAAACTAGAAACACTGTGAATCATAACATCCTGGATTTAAGCTACACCGTCGGGTAGCCCACTTTTATTCATCATCATTCAAATACTTAGCCACCCACCTTTGTATTCTTCGGCCGCTGAAAATTAACTCACCTCTTTTTACCTTTGTGTAATTATAAGAAAATACTTTACCACTACCGATTAGCATCTCTTTCAAAAGATTCCAAAATGAGTCGGTACCAATAATCTTATCCATACAATTCTACTAAAAAATCATAATCTGAGTCATCAAAAATTATTTTAATTTGATTATTGATGACTTTACTTGCTTGATCCTGCCATTGTTGGAGTGTTTTGATTTCCCCCTGCTCATAAGTTATATCAGGTAACAGTGTGTTACCCCAATCATTGAAGTTCTTTACCAATTCCCTAATCTTCCTACTTAGATCATCTAGTAAGGTCTGAAAACCTTGCAATGATTTAACTAATATATAAGTAGGCTTCAATGATTGGGGCTTGTTATTCACATCAAACCTTAAGGCTTTATTCATAACATCTAGATTATTTTCCCTAGGGATCCAATTTTGAATAATTGGAATCACTATCCCCTAATCCCTATCAATATTTTTTATTGCTTCAAATAGCAAAGAATACAAAGAATGTATAGAGGGCAGTTTATTATCCACCTTTTCATTTAAATGCTCCAAAACAATAGTAACAATTTCTTTTTCTTTTGAAAGAAAACCCTCCTCTTTTACCCTTAGTAATGTCTGTAATTGATCAATTTTCTGCATGAGCTACCTCTTTGTTGGATCAACAGAGCACTTTGTTTCTTCATCAACTTTTTCTAGAGGAGGGGTAAGAGCAGGATTTTGAATGGGAGACCTTGGTGTAGAAACATTTGGAGAAGCAGGAGGCATTGACTCTGCTGTGGGAGGTGATGTGCTAGTTCCTAGAGCATTGGATGTTTCCCCAGTATGTCTATACTTGAACCTTTCTACTTCATTTTGCAGCTCAATATTCCTCTGTTGCATTTTACTATATTCTTCAATTAAAATGTTATACTTCTCCATTAGGCTCTTTCTTTCAGCCTCCTCCCTTTCAGTAGTCTTTTGGGCCAACTTGGCCACATTTACAGTTAAACTAGTGGCTTGAGTTGTTGTAGTCTCTAAAGCCCTCTTTATTATTAATCCTCCTTTGAAATTTGGATTAATAGTAGCAATGTTTGGCTTTCTTCCTTGTGGAGCCAATGCCCAAATTTCCAAGGTCTCATATTCTTCATTGAAGGCAGAGTTTTGTAATGCTGCCTTAACTTCTTCTTCAGAATCCTAAAAAGTATTCTTGGACTTTATAATGGCATTGAAAGCCATTGCATCTGCGATGTCCCATTCAGGAAAAATCAAAACACCAACCTGATTCACTAATTGTCTTCCTTCTTCAGGAGTGATGTTTTTGAACTCTTCCATTAGTTCAGCTTTCACTTCTTCATCATTCTCTTGATTTGACCTGTCAGGCCTTAGTTCTCTTCTCTCCTTGCATTTATTTTGATATTCCTCAAATTTCACCCTCCATGCCAATTGCAAGAATACATGAGTCTTTACAAATGCATTGTCATCTAAGAACTCCTTGCAAGCCTCCATTCTTGCATCCTGCACACTTTTACCCTTTATATCCAAATTAGATAGAACCAATTTAGCTGACCTAGGAGGGGATGACATAGCAACCTACATGTCTTGATCAGTAACAATAATTTCATCTATGAGATCCTCAAGTAGGTGATCAGTTCTTTGCCTCTTAGGGCTTGGCTTAGGTGGTGGTGATAGGGAACTGTGCTCTGGTGAAGATTTTAATTCAATGATTTTGACAGCCCTAGGTACTTTAAATTTTGGGCTTGGTCATGAAGGCGCCTTCATTATTTTCTTACATTTTCTATCTACTTTTTTCTTATCACTGCCAGTATCCTTTTTCCTCCTATAGATGGGCTGCATTTCTATAGGCTGACATACTAACCTTGTTTCAATTGGCATATCACTTTGTCCTTGCATATCCATACTTAGCCTTAAATTTATCTTTTTGGTTGTCAAGGTCTCCATTATCTCCTTGAAATTCTTCATTAAAAAATCAATTCTCTTGTGGTATGGAGTGAATTCCATCAATGGATCATACTTCAAATCCATTTCATGCACAATATCCAGTAGCTTACTATAAGCTATCCACTTTTCCTTGTTCAATTCTTGTCTATTTAAATCAAATTCATTTCTGATCAAATCCTCAGGGAAATTGAACTCATGTGCAAATTTTCCACATTTTATTCTTTGTCTAAAAAGAGAAAAGAAACCTTTAGGATCATGTTGTCACCTTGGACCAAATCTCAAATGGTAATCAACAAAGAATTTGTCAAAATGTGTCCAGCCTCCCTTTGAAAATGTAAAGTTAGAAACTACTGTATAATTAGGGAATAATGTTCCCTTCCCCTTTCCAGTTAGGTTATCTTCATGAATACACCCCATCTGCCACATAACTTCTACAAATCCTAGTCTTGGTGGCACATTATATGGTAGTATGTGAGGGGTTCCTTGAAATCCATATATTCTCAAGATAGTGCTGACTGGATATGGGATAATGTCACCCCAGTTATGTGAAACCCTCAATTCTGGTTTCCTCTCCTTCAACCTAAGGAAATCATGCACTTCCTCAGGGATCCTAGGTACATTTACCATCAATCTAGCCCTCAATCTTGCAGCAAAACAATTATCAAATTGCACATAACTGGTGCTTTCCTTATTATAGGACAAATCTGCAGCCCATATCTGTACTGGTAATCTTTCTCCATTAACTGATTGTCTTAAGTTCATCTTCCCAGCAAAGAAATCAACATTCCTAAACAAGAACATATGCATCAACATGGAATACCAAAAGAATTGAGTACAAGTATCACCATTCTACAACTTCAACAGTCCTTCATCTATCCTCTCCACCAAAAAAGAAGCAAAGTCATATGTTACAGAGAAGTTAGGGTGTTGTATTTGTACCCCCATGAACATGTATGCAATCGACATTACTGCACTAGGGCTGAAACCTAAAATCTGACATAGTGAATAGAAAGTAGCCAGGAAAGGCTTTGTAAAACAATTCAATCTAAAGGGTTCCTAGTCACTAGGGCTGATGTGAAATTGTGAACCCTCTGCCTTAACCAGATGAGGTGGAAGCAACTTAACCCTAAAAAGAGATTTCAATTTGTATACTCCTACTTCATTTCTTCAAAATTAATAGGAACCAGGTCATCACTTGGCTCACTCAAATCAAAAGTATGTTGGATAAGATCTTTGTTAATTTCTAATAGAACCCCTCCATCATTATCTCTGATTACCCGTGTGATAGGGTCATATCTTTTGGCCAATTCTCTAAGTAAGTCCACATTAGGGAACACATTTGGAACAACTAGCTTTCCCATGTCATAAATCCATCCATTTGAAAAAGGATGAGGAAAATTCCTCTGTCCATACCATAATCTAAACATTTCTAAGCCTGTGAGTGGAACCCTAGCATCAGCAATGTTGGAATTATTACACACCAACCCCTCCCCTAGGATTTTCCCTCACATCAACACCAAACCTTTCCTTCTTTCATTTGTTGATAATGGAAATTGATCTAGGAAATCATCGTACAATTTTCTTTTCAAATATTCAATGTGACCAGAGTGCTGCTTGGTTGGTGCCATTTTAGACAAACTAGGGCCTCACTACAATGTTACACTTCAAGTGGCTATGACTAAGCAGAGATAGGAAATTACAGAGTAAAAATACCGCAATTCCTCACAATTTATGATTAAACAATAGCCCTAACAAAATATTTTAATGAACTCAGTGACAAGCATATCAGACCCCCCCTTTCCCAAATTTAGGTGCAGAATGACTGGGAAATAGAGAGAATTAACTCACGGCTTTTTTCGCACAAACTCCAATTTCTGGCAATAGTTGCTCGCAATTTCACCTTTGCCTCTAAAACTATTTTCATGAAATACTTGGATGCTTGGTGATACAAATGAGATGAGTAAATTGATTTTATGTCGATCAAATTCTACTAGTGGATGTCTCATCCGCCATTAAAGCTCACTCACGGACTGTACGAACGAATCCAACCATAATTTTATACATATTTAAATTTGAGTCGTTGATCCTTTAGTTTGATCAAATCATTGACGACCATCTTCAAAACAGGCTGATATAATCACCAACATGGCAATAAAGGGGCCCACTATGTCATACGCTGTGAAGGAATGCCATGTGGCAGTTGCCTGCGATATTGCAATCCTTTGATTTATCATCATGGGATGGCGGGCACCATCAATCTTTTTACCATAAATCCTGCTTCTTCAAAAATGGTTGTCATCCTTTCCTTTAACTGTCGAGCAACTTTTCCCTTAAAATAATAACATCTGCGTTGAAATAAAACACGTGCATCTAACAAGTGCATTAGTAATCCACCTTGTAATACATTTAAAACTGGCGAATGCTTTCTTCACTCCTTAGGCTTCATTGGATGAGACACGTGGCAAGTAATCGCAACATCGTGATCCCAAAATTTCTAATCACGGGATGGCGGGCACCGTCAATCTTGATAATAGATTTCCTTCCTTCTTTTGCATTGTAAGCTACCATAATATATGTCCTTAAAATCCTATTCATATTTTGAGCTTTTCTAAACTATACAACACGACATCCAACCAAAAAATTTGTTATGCATTTCTTCCAAGCACAAATCCTTAGAATTCTTAATGTGTTACTTAGGCTAATTCTTTATTGCAATAAATAAATACACACTAATATATATATTATGGATTTGAGGGAAAATATTAAAATATTTATATATATAGAAAAATTTAAATGCAAGGGATTCAAGTACATACCTTTTCTTTTGTTAATGTTGATGAAGATACAAATCTTGATGAAGTGCCAAATTTGATGACATGATATAAAAACTGGAATATCTTTGCTCTATGTGGCACTTGAAATTTTGTACAAAAATATAACTAACTCTACGTCAAATTTGTGACTTTGGACCTATTTTGCATCAATAAATATGAGCTTTGACACATGCCTCCTAATCTAGCATATAATATTTACTTAAATTCTCAAATAGTTGGGAGTAGTGTTGAGATTGGTGGATCTTTGGGAAGGTCCAATGTTTACCTTTGTGTTCTCCCTATAGATAGAGGTAGAGATGAATATAGAATGAGAGAGGAAAGGATAAAATAGATAGAGATATAGAGAGAGATAGAGGAAAATAAATATATAGAGAGATAGGTGATATATATATAGAGAGAGAGATGGCAAGATAGAGATATAAGGAGATATGAGAGAGGGGAAAGAGAGAGAGAGAGAGAGAGAGAGATAAGTAGAGAAAGCCAAATAGAGATGGAGAGGGAGATAGAAATAGGGGAGATAGAGAGAGAGAAGAGAGAGGAGAGATAGATAAAATGGGAAGATAAAGGACAAATAGGTTGAGATATGAAGATAGATAGGGGTATAGGGAGGAGCAAGAGATCGGGAGAGATGGGGAGAGATAGAGAGAGGGAGGAGAAAGGAGGGAGAGATATGTCAAGAGATAGTCAAAGATAAAGAGGGAGAATATGCAGAGGGAGAGAGGGAGAGCAAAGGGGAGGCTAATTTTAGTTTAAATTCTATAAAATATTCAATAAATAATAATATAAATATTATAAGAATTATATAATTTGTATTTTAAATTACACACTATATTTTATTTTTTGAAAAATATGTAATTTTTTAACTATTTCCCTATATATTTAGTATTAATATTTTTACATCTTTTAACAATTCAATATATAATAGAAATAAAATATAGTTAATAATTTAATTAACTAGCATACCTATATTAATTAATAATATATGTAAAACACACTAAGAGTTATCTTTATCAAGATGCCTATTGACTTGAAAAAATGCTTACATTTTCATGAATATGAATTTAGAAAGTAATCAATTTGATTTCATTATTGTTTGTGTCATTGTTTGTCTCAATTCCCATATATAAGGGTACACATTGAAATTTGAAATCATACCAACTTGTCTATGACAAAAATCAACCAAGAATAATAAATTTAAAAGCATAAATGTCCATCAATCATTAGATTTAATATTGATAGCATCAAAGAAGTATATCATGACAAAATGGCATTAACTAACTTAGATATATCCACTATTTTTTTTTTCAAATGTTTGAATACATTGTTAACATTATATACATTCAATCATTTGAATGTTATGAAACCTATAGCTTTGCAATTGAGTCTAATAAATCTTTGCTCTCAGATGAATAATCAAAATTTGTTATTTTTATGACTATGCATTTAATCCTTTGTTCAAGTATATAAACCTCTTTTTTCACTTGAAGTTTAAATATGTATCTGTTGAAAAGGACCTTTTGTATAATGTGTGAAAACTTAAGATCATCTTGTTTTTCATGCTTCAAAATGTTCAATTCTTTTGTTGTTACACCCATAATTTCTTCTGCCACTTCTTCAAAAGTTGTAATCGAAGTGAATAAAGTATGGTCTTGCACTTTGCATTGAAGTATATATTTATAATCACATTCAGGGAAAGTTTTATCACATCTTCCATAATACCACTGGGCATTTTCATTAGTGTTTACCTTCTTTTTGCAGTGCCTATCTCCAATTTTCAAGGGGCATGTTGTATAACAAAAAATTTCTACCTTAATGAAAGATAGGGTAGCTTTTGGGAGAGGGTGCGAGAGAGGGTGGGAGAGGGTGGGAGAGAGGGTGTCAAAGAGTGGGAGAGAGTGGGGGAGAG
>VDFB02270651.1:718189335-718223397 GCA_007258455.2 Sequoia sempervirens
CAGAGGCCACTAGTACTGGTGATGTTTTAGCAGTATTTCCTAGATCTTCCCGTATTACTAGTACAAGAACATTTCTGGTCACACTTGTGGTGACCGAGGATTTCGCTCCCATAAAGATATAGAAGGTCCCAGGTAATTTTAAAATGTTTTTAATTATTATTCTATATAATCCAATTGAAATTTACTTATTGATCACTCTTTTTAGACTATTGATCCCATGATCATTTTGCAGGAAATGATGTTTTTTATAAACATCTAAGTGATATTACATTGGAGCTCTTTGGGCCCACCATACGTACATAGTGGAATGCCTAAAATGAAGATTTAAAAGATGAGCTCATTAACCGTTTAGTTGTGTTGTTCGGTGATAAAACATTCAACCGAACCAAGGTCCTTAAGAAAGTTGTTACCTATCTAAAGTATGCGAGGGACCAATGTAGGTCACATTTAGAGAAGAATAAAAAGTACGAGCGTCCCCCCATGATTCTAGAGAGGGAGTGGAAGGACCAGGTGTCCGATGGAAAAGAGAAGGCTGAAAAAAAAAGAAGGAAAGACACCACCGGGCCAAGGAAGGTATGTGATATAGAAGCATAAATCTGCAAAAAATCCTGATTAATCGCGATTTTTAAAAAAACTGCAGGCTGGACGATTTTTCGGATTTTTGAAAAAAATCATTGAATTTTGGTCACTGATTTTTTCCATTTTAATTACAAAAATTGCCAAAAACATACAAAATATGCAAAAATACATGAATAAAATTGAGCTGATTTTGGCGCTAAAACCATGAGACCATGGCTTGTTGCTTACTATTATGCTTTGATATTTTTCTTAAGCATCCATAGCTTGTTTGAAAGCACCTATTTTAGGCTTTTAGCCATAGCAACAAGGCAATGAACTATTTAATAAAATGCTTTGGTAGACATGTATGAAAAATGTAGTAGCATAGACAAGGCAGTGAACTGCTTGAAAAAAATGTCTCAAAGAAATGTAGTCTCATGGTGATGGAATGCCATGATGAATTCCATGACAAGATAATTTATATGGATTGTCATGGCATTCCATCACCGTGGAGACTACATTTCTTTTAGGCATTTTTTCAAACAATTCACTGCCTTGTCTATGGTATTGCTTACTATTATGCTTTGGTAGATTTTTTCCAAGCATCCATAGCTTGTTCGAAAGCACCTGTTTTAGGTTTTTACTTTTTATCCATAGCATGAAGGCATTGAACCGCTTGATAAAAATGCTTTGGTAGACATGTATGAAAAATGTGGTAGCATAGAAAAGGTAGTGAACTATTTGAAAAAATGCTTCAAAAAAATGTGGTCTCATGGTGATGGAATGCCATAACTAATGCCATGACAAGCAAATTTCTATGGATTGTCATGGCATTCCATCACCATGAGACCACATTTCTTTGAGGCATTTTTTGAAACAGTTCACTGCCTTGTCTATGCTATTGCTTACTCTTATGCTTTGATAGATTTTTTCCAAGCATCCATAGCTTGTTTGAAAGCACCTATTTTAGGCTTTTAGCCATAGCAGCAAGGTAGTGAACTGTTTGATAAAATGCTTTGGTAGACATATATGAAAAATGTGGTAGCATAGACAACTACCACCATATGATATTTATGCAGGTCTAGTATGTTTTGTGCAATGTAATCAGCGATATGAATATAACCAACAAAAATCTATTTTCTATAATTCATGGATTGAACTCTGTATTTTATTTGTTCTCAATGTCTGTATGCTATGGAAATGCCATTAAATTTATTTTAAAAATTAGTATGCTATGTGTGATACTATCAAAAATGTAATTATATACTGATTACTCTTTCTTTTTACATAATCTAACGTATTTCAAACTTTTCATAGGTTGCCCGACACATCGAAGGCAACAAAGGCAAGACTAGAAAAGCATAAGCAACACAAACTTGGCTCTGGTGGTTATATGAAATTAGCCGCATAAATTGTAAGTATCAATAAATGAAATATTGCATCCAAATTATAATAAATTGAAAACTTGGTTTTATCACACCATAGAAGCAAAAATTAAGTGATCTCTGCGAAAATGTAGGGCTCAATTCAACAGAGTTCCCACAGAAGAGGACCTTGAAGATTGCCTTCCAAAGAAGGCTATGGAGCAAGTGGGTGAACGCCTAAGATTCTTGACTGGGCAAACACAATCTTCCACTGCATCCGACACGCAGGTAAATAAACTCAATAAAGTTTATTTAAAATTGAATACTTGTGCAATCTATTCAATATTAATTTCCACCATAAAGTAATTACATGCCTATTTGTTTTAAACATTCAATCAATGATAATACTGCACATGACATTGGAATGCAGCCTGGTGAGGGTGGAGCAAAATGTGCAGATGAAGGTCATGGTGTGCATCCCGGTACTTTAGAGCATGTAGAGCATGGTCAACATGTTGATTATGATCAGGCTAGAGAAGATCAGGAATATGATGTGGCCCCATCAGGTAAAGAGGACCACTCTAAAGTTCTTTTAAACATATTTAATTTCAATCGGTGTATTAATTAATGTAACCTTTCGTGTTTCAACTTTAGAGCATGTAGAGCGTGACCAACGTGTTGAGCATGATCAGGCTAGAGAAGATCAAGAACATGATGTGGCCCCATCAGGTAAAGAGGACCACCCTCATGTTCTCTTAAACATATTTAATTTCACTAATTAATGTAACCTTTCGTGTTTCAACTGCAGATCAGGATTTAGAGGGTGTTCAACATGTTGAGCATGAGTCTATAACAAAAGTTTAGGAACATGATGTGGACCCATCAGGTAAAGAGAACCACTCTAATGTTCTTCTAATTAATGAAATACTTGTAACAATAATAATAAAACATATCAGTTTAACATTTCTTTCTTATTGCAGCAGATCCCCCCTTGCAGCGGCGTCCACGTCATGAGCAAATGACTAGGCATACATTAAGATCACAAGCAAAGAGAAGAACATCTAAAGGGGGGATAGATATTGATTTAGAAAATGATACTCCACTTTAGCTTTATGTAGCTTTCAAAAAGAAACAAAAAAAAAAGTGATTGTAATCATATCATGACAACCATATTTTTGATAATATGTAAAAACTGAAAGAATGAATATTATATGTTAATGAATGAATGTTATATGTTATTAATGCATGAATGAATGTTATATGTTATTAATGGATGAATGAATGATTAATGTTATATGATTGGGTATGAGGAATTGAGAGTGATGTGAGGGGGGGGGAGGGGCCAAATGAGCTTCCACCATCACGTGGTTGGCCCTATTAAGTAGAGAATATTAAACTATTCTCGAAACAAAGAGAAGCTCAATAAGGTAATGCACTTTTCAATATAAGAAATGCATCATTTGAAGCATCAAACTAATATGTAGTTTGTATGTATGATCAGTCATCAGTCTCCACAATGGTACATTTCCACGAAATTTTTTTTTTTAAAACATTGATGCTTCATCGCAATTTCGACGAAAACCACCGACGAGTCAACATAAAGGTTTGACAAAGTTTCTATAGCTACAATGAAGGTTTTGTCGTAACTCCTTGCCCATTCCATCACAATTTTGATGAACTTTTGGCATTGTTTCCACGCTACTCCTTTCCCATTTTGTCACACTTTCGATGAAGTTTTGGTGTTCTTCCAACGCTACTCCTTGGTATTTTCATCGCAAAGTCGATGAACTCTTGGTGTTGTTTCGATGCTACTCCTTGCCCATTTCATCGAAATGGCGATGAATGTTTGGTGTTGTTTCGATGCTACTCCTTGCCCATTTTGTCAAACTGGCGACGGACTTCTGGTGTAATTTTTTGGTGGATACACGAAGTGTTCGTCGATATTCTGACGAAAGTTTGAGCCATTACACAATGCCGACGACCGACGATTATTTGCCATTATTTCAATGTTTAATTCATCATCGGCCTTTTGACGAGAAAATAGTGATGCAAATATTTTTGCCATTTCGTCGCGTTTTTGACAAAGATTTTTTGAATGACCGACGAACGACCGTCGAAAAATTGAGCCATATTTAGTTCTAATATAATATTTGATCTTATCTTAATTGACAATTGAATCATGTTTGTTTAAAGAAGAAATTTGACATATGTATTGAAAATCAAATTATAATTAAAATCAATCAATTCAAATTTCATGGGGAACTTAGAAGACAACTAAGCATCTTTGTGTTTAACCTCTTGTACCATAGAAAAATAAAACTTTCTTGATTTGGGGAATAATTGATGATAAATTGGACTTAATAAGGCCTTGATTTGGTGTTTTGAGGTGTTTTTCACATCCACACTAGGTCTTGGACCCTTATAAAATTCATTTATTAATGTCTTGTGAAGGTGTTGTGAAGTGTTGTAACACATTTCTACACTTTTATAGATTCTTCTTATTATTCATCAAAAAATCACCTTTTTATCCATTATCACGTCCTATTTCAAAGTGTTGTAAAGTATTGTAACAAGATTTCACACTTTTATAGACATATCTTTACTATTTACACCTTTCTTATGCTTTATTTGGCCCCTTTATGCACTCATAAGTCTTAATTAAGTGTATTTTTTAATGTAAACCAGACAAACCACATTAAATGCAACTTAATTCCCAACACCCACTTACAATCCTAGAGTGGAACCCATTCGCCATGGGTGGTAAATGAGTCCCTCTTGGCTCCAAATTCAAAATAATTCAAAATTCCTTTCAGGTTTTATATTCAAAAAGACCTTATGTCGGCCTGTGATGATGTATTATTGGGTTATTAGGGCATAAGTGTGTATAAATAAGTGTTTTTCCATCCATTTCAACCCCCATTCATCTCTTAACTCATTTTACAATTCATTCATCATCTATCTTCTTTATCAAGTCAAGCAAGTTAGGGTTTCATCATTGCAAGTCATCGAGATAACTTCCAAAGAAATTCAAGGGTATATTCTTTATGTTTTGCTGCAAACATTCAAGATCAAACATCATGAGATAATAACTCCATTATTTCATGCTTCATTAAAATCTTTCATCATTTTGGTTTAATTACCTACAAAGGGGTTTGACCAAGGCAAATCCCCATGCCCTAACATCCAACATTTCTCTTTCTCTTCTTGTGTGTTTGCAGATTTAGGCATCTTGGAAGCTTGGAAATCATTGAATATCAAGTTGTAAATTTTTTGAAGACACCTTCTTATTGACCAAGGAAAAATGTCAACAAAAAGTCACTTTCAAGTTCAGAAATCAGACTTTTGGAGGCAGACACCTATCAAGAGCTGAAGAGCATATCAAGGACTTCAATTTCCACTTTTGGATTTTTAGAAATTCAAAAGTGGATTGATTTTCCATGGATGGTGAATGAGTCCCACTGCTAGGCCTGAATTTGGTTTTCTGCAGATTTGGATACCCATTTGTCTGAAACAAGCTCTAGTTCAATTTTCCAGATATGGGACTACTTCGCCCAGAATGGAAAATGAGTCCCACCAAGCCTAAAAATTAGGATCAATAGCAATTCAAAATTCATTTTAGGTCTCCAACAAGTTTACAGGTGCACTTCTTTAGTTTCATTCATTTATGTTGTAGTTTACTTTCATTTCTAGGTGTTTTTGCATTACATAATGTGTTTTCAAACAAGGTGCATTTCTATAGTTTTCATCTAATAGTCAATAGATTTTATGTAACGCCCCACCAAGGAATCCAATAAAACAAAGCATAAAGTACAAATTAACTAAATTATTTTTTTATTTTTTTTAAAAGTCATTTGATTACACAATTGTCTTAAGGATTCCAAGACAACATTACCTAAACCATACAAATAAGAACATCTCATCATAATATCAAATTCATAAAACATAATAACATATTACGTTCATGAATGATCCAATTTCATAAGCTTAACAAGGTCAAGTTACATAACCAAATTACATCAACTGAGATTATAATAAATCTCGAATCATCATAATGTTATTACATAAGTTCCCTTATAGTCAACAAGAGAATGTACAATAAAGATGAAGGATATAAATCACGTTTTCAGCTTTGTTCTCGAGTAAGTTCAGCATCCAACATCACGAACACTGAAGGATCAAGAATCTGCTCCACAAATAAAGTTATCCAAGAGTCGCAACATCTGTAAGAGGACCCAATGAAGGAAATAGCACGATTTCCTCCCAACCGCGTGGAACCCGAAGGTCCACTCCCTCCATGCTAGGAGATAATGATAGGTCCACAAAACAAGCAAACATACAGTAAAGAATAATACATGAGATTATGTGGATGGCAATCACATACTAACATAACAGTATCATAACTACATGATCACAAATAAACTCCCAGAGGCAACAACAGTAACACAGGTGACTCTACAAAAGAGACCACAAACATGCTTTAGGACAGAGTGTCATCACATAGTTGTTTCTAGGTTACCCTGGTGAATCTTCCTATACTATTGGCCCTCATCTAGAGTTACTCTGGTAGTCTCTACCAATTCTCGGCCCCTAGACATACTCATGCGGAGTCGAATTACCTTTCAAGAAGACAAGGTAGATGACTAAGCCATTCTAGGCCTTCTCAACCTATCCTTAATCTATACAAGCATTAGGGCACTAGGTGAGGAATTCCATTTATCTTAATTACTTAATGAACCCTAGGTTTAATTATTAGAGTTTTCACTGAATTATAAAAACCCACGATAGGTTACCCTAGCAACCACTTAGGGTTTCGGCCCCTATCACAAGCCACTCTTCCTATAAACATGAAGCAACATCAAAATACCAAGGATTTCCAACATGCGTATACATCAACGCCATAATAAAACATATCTCATTCATGGTCCAATCATAGAATAATTCAAACACCTCAAACGTAACAAGTAACTCTTGCATGGAAAAGTCCCAAAATAGATACACATAACTCAAAATCAGATACAAAGGAAAGCCATTTATCACAAAAGAAAAATATGGAATGATCACATCATTCACATGACATAGACCATATAATCTCATAATTCCTCAAAGGTAACAAATACATCATGCATGACTTAATTCCAAAATACCACATAGGTATGAAATGCAATGAGTAAGGCAAATTTCGTAAACAATGATATCAAATGAACACCACATTTCACATAGAATAAACAAACCATTTAAAAAAAATACCCTAGCCTGAGGAAACTTAACAACTTTAGAATTCACAAAAATTTAAGCTATATTCTTTTCATACAAATTCAAGGAACATTTACCCATTTAGAGAACAATATGGCCACCATCAATTTGTTCACGAATATATATATATATACATAATAATTTCAATTAAAATTTAAACAAAACATATATCTATAAATATAGATAGATATTCATCATTATTATTTAAATCAAATGACCACCATTAACAAAAAACAAAGGAACTACTGCATAATAAAAACAATAATTTAACTTTTCCATAGTTTACATACTATCATTGACACATAAACTACATTTAGTTTATGCATGCAAATTACATTTTGAACATCATTTGGTGGTACCGACTACCAGACTACATGGGGATTACTCACAATAACTATGTTAAAGAAATTTTCTTTAAATAAAATTAACAAAAATTTTAGACAACAGCTGTGTCTAAACTGGGTAAACCCACGCCATGCAAGATAAAAATCATTTAACATGTTAAAGATCAAGAGCTAATAACTACTCCAAAGATAAGTTAAAGAGGGAGAATACACATATTTTACATGCATCAAAAGTTTAACATACAATTTATGAATTTTGTTAATAGTTTTGTCACCAAACCAAAAACATGTTTTATGTTAACTTCAAAAACATTGATTTATAAAGTTAAAAACTTAGATAAACTCCATTCGTTTACTACCGTTATCAATGAGATAAGTTAACTACAGGATAATGATGCCATTTCTAGGTTAACTATCAGTATATTGATGACCATAAACCGAAGGCAAGTAGAAAAATGGATACCGATTATAAAGTATAAACTAGGTCAATGCATTTAATAATTATGAAATCCAAGAAGGTGCATGGCTACAACCGATGCCCTCAATCTCAAAACACTTTCCACCCAAATAGTTCACCAAGCGCAAAGAACTCCACAAATATCTAAGGGCAAGATTCAATTCAATTAGAAAAACCAACATTGGCCAACATACATAGCATTGACAAAGGTGCTATTCACATTCTCTATAGTATTTCAATTTAAGAGATTAAGGAGAAGACTTAGAACAACGACAAGAATAGAATTAGATTAATAAATTTTCTTGAGCATCAAGTAGAACCAACAAAGATTCGATGTCAAAAAAAGAGCTCAAAGTTAATCTTCATTCAACACTGAAGATAGAAATTAGTTGATCAAAGGGAATAAGGATACTAAGAAATATTCAATTACAACTATAGTTTGACAAAACATTTTTGCAATTCACAAAATTGTATGTGCAGTAAGGGATGGTGGATTTTAAAAAGGAAGTAATGGCACATTCTCCAAATGATAAGTTCAACAAATCCTACCAGTGATACTCAACAAAGAAGGATGTGCTGGTGACTCAGGAGAAACTTTAGATCACAATTCAATAAAGCCATAAAAGCTAGTAAATACGTGATTCAACAGGGACAACACCATTGATCAAAAGAATTAAATTTCAAATAGAGAATATTGATGTTCACAATAGATCAAACTTGTTGAAATATAAATATTTAGTAAGACATAATGATTTTGTATAGTACATGCTTAGAAATAAAGAAATATCGGTTCATCAAATATATATATCATGCAAACTTTAAGATACCAAATTTTTACTTTAACATATTATAATTAGTTACAAATGGATGCCATTTATCAGTACCATATGATTGGTTAGCAAATAGAAACTAATAGAGAACACCAAGATCTAATTGCAGGTTACCCTATGCCAATTCATCAAGAGCTACAAGGGATATTGATAAAAACCCAAATTAACTTCAAGAGATGAGAGGATCAAGGGATGGCCAAAGAAGAAACACCATCATACAAAAATTTTTGAAGATAAACCACAACCAATGCACTGGTTAATATGCAAGAAAAAGAAATTAAATTACGTAGACAATTAAATGGATGAAGCACAACCATTACAAGGTTAAATTCGCAGCCAATTAAATGGATGGAGCACAACCATCACAAGGTTAAATTTGCAGCCAATGCAATGGTTCAATCATCAAACTCCAGTTGGCACTTGGGACAATAATTCAATCGATCTCCAAGGTTATCAACAGAGTAAAGAGGAAGCATCCAAAGAGAGAAGAAATAAGTGCTATCACTTAAAGTTTGAAACCTAATTAAAACCACCGAACATCATAAGCAGGGGCAACACCTAGGGAAAGGAGTAGATCAACTTGAAATTTGGATAAGTTTTAGAAAAGAAGAGAATAAGTCTCAAGCCAAGTTAGAAGAGGAAATCTGGCGTCTCCAAGACTAAGTCAAAGAATGCAGAACCTTAGGCTACAATAAACATATACGGGGAGAAGCAGAATGAACTTTCAGGGATCGATCTAGCTAGACAAATAAAACCTCGGTCTAAAACCTTTAGAGAACATAGAAAAAGATTCAAAGAGATTCTTTTCATTGTTTCTACTTTGCTTCTTTCTCTATCTTTGAAAATTTTTCCTAATTTCTTTCATTCTAAATTATGCAGTTTTTTTTTTTTTAAAACAAAGCTTCATAAATACAGAGCAATAAATTACAAATAATAAGAAGAAAACCCGAATTACAACTGGAAAACTGAGTTGAATCAAATCTATAGCTTCTGCTAATCCCAATCAAATTAGCAAAACTTGATAAAGAAATCCGAGCAATTCTTTTTCCGAAATTATTTCTACAATCAAAATTGTTGTACAATCTCTTTCCAAAACTACTGCCATGAAAAATTTTCAAAAGAATTTCCGTGAATGGAATTGCAACCCGTAAAATCTTTTTAATACATTTAGGTATGTCCAGGATCATGATGGGCCAAAAAGTGGTGATATGATGAGTTTTTGTAGGGTATATGGCTGATGACTTTTTTTTACCCAAAATTGATGAAACGAAAAGGGTTTTTAGAGGAGATTCTCAGCTTTCCACCAATATAAATTATTCTTTACTTTGAATTTAATAAATAATAATTATTTATTTTCTATTTAAATTACAACTAAAGTCCTAATTGATAAGCTGATTGAAAAACATCTATAGCTTTCAAACAGTATCACATTTTTTGAATCTAAAAAATGTGTCACATTCTATGCTTCACATACTATAGGATTTTAAAAAAAAAAGAATTTCATGAAGTTTTGAACAAGTTAAGGTGGTTAGACATATGAGTTTTTTTATTTTTTAAAATTTGTAATAAAAAATTCATAATTAATTATTTACTTGGAAAAAAATTACAAAAAAATATCCATCACATCAGGATATTAGTCCTCTACTTATATCTAAAATATTATAAAAAAATATTATCATTTTATTGTGGTTAGGGCAGTTAGATAGACACCTACTTCTTATTTTTTTCCCTAAAATTTAAGTACTACTGCATTGAAATTTCAAATTTTCACTAAATATATTTAAAAAAAAAAAAAAAACCTAGTAGTTTAAAAACTAAATTCAATTTGCTACAAATTATATTCTTACATATTTTTGAAATAATATAGATAACTTATTCAAATTTTTACGTCAAGTTGCCTAACTCTAATTTTTCTGAATTTTTTGCCACTTAAGGGCCTATTTTTTCCATGATGATCCGACACATACCCATTTAATTACCACAAGTTACAAAACTTAACTGATTGTAGTCATGCATTCAAAAATTTCTCAATCAGTTATAATCATTAAATATCTAAGATATTATCCTTCAACTCATACACAAGTTCTCAGATATTTATCACTTATTGAAAACAAACTCTTTTAAAAAAAAATCAACTTTTCACAAGAATCCAATTTGCACACTTAATTCCACAATTATATTTAAATAATTACCTTTTTCAAAATTAACTTTCACTTTTAAATAAATAACTTGTTTAATTTATTTTAATAAATCAAACCTTATAAATATTTAATCAAAGATTTAAAAAAATTTACATTTAATCAAATATATTAAATAAATTAGCCATTTAACTAAAATAATGAATTCCCAAATAAAACAATACATGCAAGTACAACACAATAGAAACAGACTAGACAACAAGGAAGGGTGACACATAGGTACTTGTTCAATAAAGAATGATGGCTTAAATGAGGACCTAACACTATCTCCAGATCAACATAATTTCATTGGGTTAGGGTACGTTTAGACCTGTCATGCAGGTGGAGCCGATACCTGGTACTTGTTTCTGCATAAAAACATCACTGTTAAACATATAAACATATATCAGCAAACACACCGTGAAGAAGAGTTGCAGTGTAGCAAGATACTCACGAGTGAGTAGTGCTACACTGTCTTCCTCACCGAAACTGATAAGCATTATTTTACCATACACATCAAATACATCATGATAACCTCATAAAAAATTATAAGCAAAATAAGCCATATCACATACGTGTCAACCATAATGTCAGCTCACAAACATAATTCAGATGTTCAAGATATCAAACATGTCATCCACAGAGTATAAAAACAACATAATGTCAGAGTCATAATTGAAAACAAATAGCATAGTATCACAAACAACTGAAACATCTATCAATCTAACTGAATCAAACTAAAACCAAGTGTCGCAACTGGAGGGACACTACATTTTACTCGTTTTCTACATGTAGATCATTGCATTTAGTCATACTTACATCATACATTCCTTAGTTTGAGTGAACCACCTAGGTTTTTGAGGTTTATCTCTCTCCTTTTAGGTGAAAATCCCTAAGAGTGCAAGAGAAGTGCATAAACCTAAAAATCTTTGGTTCACCTCTAATGTGCTATTAAATTTTCTCTAGCTTTATTTCACTATTG
Source organism: Sequoia sempervirens (assembly GCA_007258455.2). NCBI lineage: Eukaryota > Viridiplantae > Streptophyta > Pinopsida > Cupressales > Cupressaceae > Sequoia > Sequoia sempervirens. The sequence continues at coordinate 718,201,301 of VDFB02270651.1, forward strand.
AGTCTTTCTGCCTAATTTATTTTTCTCATATATTATTTGATTGATTGAAATGGTGATAGAATATGGGTAGTTTACTGTTGTTTTGAATAAGTTCATTAAAATAGGCGCCTCGAGAAAAGATAACTCTTGGCATATTTTATATATATTAATATTTAATATATGTATGCTAGTTGGTCCTATTTTGCATCAACAAGCCTAATTTAAACTATATCTTTTTCTGGCTAATCTTGACAAACATCAATGGATAAATGATAATTTAATGATTTTCGTTGTCTGTCCCTCATTTTTGGGTCAGGACTAAGATGCCACCTAGGGAATCTTTGTCCCCTAAAGGTCTTGTGACCTTGATTTCAAATGTGTCTTAAAGTGGCCCCTTTATGGAGTTTGTGCCCCGAATTTCATGCCTTAGGACTAAGACACCACCTAGGGTGCCTCAGCTCCCCTTAGGGTATTTTCAGGATTCAATTTCAAATCTTGGCAAGATTTAGCCTCCTTTAATTAATAAATTCATATGTCGGCTTGGTGTGGTGTAATTTTAGGATATTAAGCATATATAAGTACAAATTCAAGGTTCCTTCTCTCATATTTTCATACCTAGCAATCTAACAAGAAATCTAAGCATACAAGAATTCAAGTAAATTCCAACATTCAAGAGTAATTCATCAAGCATTTGGAGCCATCATCAACATTCAAGCATCATATCAAATATCTTCTTGCATCATGTGTGTTTTTGAGCTAACATTTGGGATGTAGGGTTTGTTAGCTCTCAAAAATGCAGGCAAGATACCTCAAGAGGCTGCCAATCTCTTCATACGCTTCATGGTAACATATAAGATTGAAAGAATTCAACCTTCTATGCTTTAGGTGCTGCAAGACCTAGGTGGGTGTACATCTCTGAATAGTGCAGTCTTGACTTGTAATTATCTCTTAAAAGTAATTTGTCCACAATGGCAATTGGAGGTGAACAAATGAAATCCTCAGTGAGAATATTCTAATCTAAGTCCTAAATACTCAATTTAAAGACATAAAGAAGCTAAATGAATTCAAAATGATGAAGTGCAGAGACTAGTGCCTTGTTGGGTATGCCAAGTCAAATGAGATCAAGATAAGCAACACTTTCTGGAGAAGACACAAATTATCTAGCATATGTTTTGTTTACAACTTGTGTAAACATGCAATAGTGTGACTACTAATTTCTACTTCAATAATCCAAAATGAGTTTCTCTAATTATTGTGATCAATAAAAAAGATTTAATATTTGCTTGAAAGAACCAGTTGATTAATCAGACAAAATACAACAAATGTGTATCGATAAATTGAACGTAAACTTGTTATGTCAATTTAAACAACCAAGAAAAAATCATTCATGGAGACAACTTCGTAGTATTTTTCATTTCAATTCAACAGATAATTGACACCAGGGAAATGGAGCAACATCAACTGAATCTCATAAATACCTCCATTGTGAAATCATGCAATAATAGCCTCTAGTCTGATAATTTTACTCTATTGTATCTATTTGCAGTATATCAAAAATCTAATGTCTGGTCCCTATTAACAACTACAACATGCCTATTTATACACCAGCATGAGAAAAATATCAAAATAAAATTTCATGTCGGCCCTCCACAAGATTCAGCCTCAATTCAAGTTGGCCAGCAACGATCTCCAAGTACTCAACATGTCGGCCACAAGATTTTGAAATTCTGTTTTACTAGTAGAATAGTCAGCCAGACACAACATATCATTCTACCGAAGGCAATTCAAACGCCTCATCCCTGTGCTCTACAATTCGTGTTCGTCGTGACCACCCATTTGTTACATCGAAGTCAAGAAGTATCGCCTTTGTTTCACTATAGCCTTAGGCCGTTGGTGAGATGTCATATAGATTTCATCGGGTTACACCGAAAGTCCCTCAGCACCCATAGGTCACTATAACACCTTGCCCGTTATACCAAAGCCAAAAAATACTCCTCAGATTCATTAAGTTTCACTGTGACCATACAATATCGGTGAGACACTATGGTGAGCTAACTAAGTTCTACCAAAAGACTCTATCCATAATATATCGCCAAGACACAAATGTTCTCACACAAATAGAAACCACCTGTCTCACGCTCTGTTGCTATAACTTGTAATTGTCGGGGAGACCTCTTGCAGACTATACAATGTTTCACCGAAGGCCTCACCCATCTTCAAGTCACCAAGACAAAGGACCTCCTATGCTGAAAACCATTTGCACATCACACTATCGCCATAACTTGATAAACTTGGGGAGACCTCACAGAGACAACACCAAGTCACACTGAAGCACCTTGTAGTCATCTCTGTTCGCCAACACCAAGCCAACCCTTCGCCGAAAGCAAATAAAAAGATACAGTCAGCAAGACACAATAGATTCGGTATGATATATATCGATGCCTCAAGCCTTTGTCGATAGAACCCATACTCAATCGCCGAAACAATACCAAGGTCTCGCCGATATCTATCTGTAAGGAAAATCCAGTCGCTGCGACAAATAATAAGTCTTTCCGATAGGAAACTTATACTTATGCAAGCATAAAACACACAATGGGTCGGGGAGACAGGAATGAACATATGCCGATATGGATCCAGACATGAAAAATGCATAACTCGACTGATTCAATGGGACAATATGGCAAACAATAAATAAAAAATTCACACAGTAGGACCAAATCTAGAAATTTATGAGTGAAAACATATGTAAAAACATCATATTTTTATAGTCCCAACAGTGGCTTCGTCTGGGGATGAATGATTGTGAGTTTATTGCAAGGATCCAGAATCTCTGATTAGCAAACCAAACAAAAATGATGAACCAATGAGCAACAATGGAATGAATGGTAATGGAAATGAATGCAAAGTGGAAGTGAATGCAAAGTGAATGCAAGATGGAGGTGAATGGAAAATTACAGAATCCTAGACTACTGTGCATGGAAAATAATTTTAAAGAGGAGACACAAGAGTTGTCCATGCACTGGCAACCCTTAATCCTCTATGTTGCTCAAGAGAAGAAAAGCTTCAAGAATTTCCCATGAGCAGGAAATTCCAGATCTTCACCAGCCATGTTCTGTAGATAATATGAGTCCTCACCCTTCTTTCCAACAACAAAAGAAGGTCCCAGCCAAAGAGCTTCAAATTTACCATGCTTGCCTTTCTCCTGACACCTTGCATTCCACATCAACACCATATCATTCTCTTCAAACTTTCTATTCTTTGCCTTCTTGTCAAATAGATACTTCATCTGTGCCTGTAACTTTATGTTTTGACTTTGGGCCTCTCTCCTTACTTCATCCAGTTCAGTAAGTTGGTCCATTCTGTCTTCCATGGGTTCAAGAACTTCCAAATCTTCCTGTAAGACAAACTAATAAACTGGTAACAAATTTTGTAGAGGCATCCTGGCTTGTGCTCCGTACACTAATTCAAATGGGGATTTTCCAATTGCCTTCTTCACAGTGGTCCTATCAGCCCACACAACCAGTTTTAATTTTGAATCCCAAGCCTTCTTGTTCTGTCCCAACATCCTTTTTATAATCTTCAAAAGACTTTTATTGCTAGATTCTGCTTGACCATTGGCTTGTGGATGATAAGGAGCTGCATAAGAAATAGTAATGGCATACTTATCACAAAAGCTCTTAAATTCATTTGACCTGAAGCACATCCCATTGTCTGTGATTATTCTTGTTGGTGCACCAAATCTGGTGATAATATTGTCCATCAAGAAATTAGTCACTACCTTACTTGTAGCCTGCTTGGTTGGGATTGCCTCCACCCACTTTGTAAGATAATCAGTGGCAACTACTATCCATCTATGTCCTCCACCTGATTTCTCCTATATCTCTCCAATGAAATCAATTCCCCATTGATGAAAAGGGGCATCAGCTTGCAAAGGTCAAAGTGGCAAAGCACCCTGGTACTTCAACTTTCTAGAAAACTTTTGGCAACCCTCACATCTTCTCACATGTGTAGAGGCATCATTAAAAAACTTTGGCCAATAATACCCAGCCCTGAGAATCTTGTGTGTTGTTGTCCTTGCTGAGTAGTGACCTCCACAAACTCCTTCATATATTTCACTTAGAACATGCTTGTCCTGTGATTCATCCAGACATAATAACAATATGACATCTCTATTTTTCCAAAACAAATCTCCATCCATGAAGACATACTTCGATGCCTACAACTTCAAATTTCTCCTTTGGCTGTCACTCAATCCATCTGGACACTTCATGTTTTTAAGATAATACATAACATCAGTATACCAAGGAGTATGTTCAATGCTTGCAACTATAGCCCCTTCTTCAACATTGCAGATATGATTTTCCTCAATATTAGTTTCTGCCATCAGCCTAAACAAGCCTTGGCCTCTTACCAACTTAGTGATCTGTATTTCCATGTCAAATTCTTGAATCTTGTTGATCCATCTGCATCTTTTCCTTGTAACTTTAGATTATATTAAAATGTCTTTGACAGCAACATGAGGGACATAAGCAATCACCTTTGCTCCAACAAGATATGGTATAAATTCTTTTGTGGCCTTTACCAATGAAAAAGCCTATTTTTCCATTATGTTATACTTCAATTCAGACCCCTGTAATGATTTACTAAAGAAGGACACAGGCTATTCATGACCATCATTATTCTTTTGTAACATAATAGCAACAATAGTATGCATTGAAGAAAATGAAAAAATCTGAAAAGGCTTTGTAAAATCTAGAGACTTTAGAATGAGAGCCTCTTTGATAGCCCTTTTGATAGAAATGAAGGCATCTAAAGCTTTAGCAGTCTAGTCCATTTTTTGTCCTTTCTTCAACATTTTTGATATGGGCTTAATGATCTCAGCAAAATTAGAGACAAATCTTCTGACAAAATTAATTTGACCAAAGAATGATTGTATTGCTTTGACAGTTTTGGGAATAGGGATTTTATCAATAGCTTCCACTCTCTCAGAATCTATTCTAATTCCCTCTTTTGAAACAATATGTCCTAAAAGCTTACCCTCTGTGACTACGAGATGACACTTCTTTGGATTTAAACTAATACCATACTCAAGAGCTTTGATAAATACCTTTTCCAGATGTTGCACATGATCTTCAGCCTCCTTCGAATAAGCAGTCAAGTCATCTTGGTACACCACTATGATAATATTAATCAAATCAGCAAATGAAACGTCCATGGATCTTTGGAAAGTTGCTCCAACATTAGTGAGAGAAAATGGCATTCTTATGTATACATATGTTCTCCAAGGAGTTGTGAATGTTGTCTTGTATTGCTCAGACTCCTTGACTTTTACCTAATTGTATCCAAAAAACCCATCCATCATGGACACCGGTTCACACCCCTGTCACCTTATGCAATATTGCCTCCATGTTGGGTAGAGGATAGTTATCCTTGAGAGATGCTATGTTCAGATTTCTAAATTCCACACATAATCTGATATCACCATTCTTCTTTCTCACAGGAACCAGATTTGAAACCCATGTAGAATGTCTGATTGGTTTAATAATTCCTCCATCCTTGAGCTTTATCAATTCCTCTTGCATTTTAGGTTCCAGCATTGGATTTATGGGTCTTTTCTTTTGTTTGAAAGGCTTGGCGTCTGGCTTTAGTGGTATTTCATGTTGAAACAAATCCTCCCTGTATGCTTTCAGATCTTCATATAACCAAGCAAATACATGTTGTACTTTCTCAACAGCTCAATCAGCATTCACCTAATTGCAAGGTTGATCCTCTTTCCAATGTATACCTTTCTTGGTGCTATCTTAGTCCCCAAGTTGACTTCTTCAATATATTCTCTTCTGACTGGCGTTTGTTTCATTATAGATATATCATTTCCATCATACAGCCTCTCCAATGCCACCAGACCCTTTGGCAATTTATTTGTTTTGAGCTGCAATATTTCCTTTCTGAACATTGTTTGCTTCCCATCCACTTCTTCAATGAAAGCATTGAAATCAATTTCCTGAGCCTCATATTGATCTATACAATTGAGGAATTTCAAAAGGTCAGTATCATCATTGAAAACTTGCCAATTATAAATATTATCAGGAAGAGAAGGTCTTGTCTTGAATTCAATTTGTGATACCCCAGCTAATGTGATATCATCTCTTTTCAATGCCACATTTGCTAAAAAATCAGCCATTATATTATTTGACCTGTCAATCCACTCAATTGAGAAGGCATCAAACAATTCAACTGTGTTCCATGTAGCATTCATGTATTTCTTTAATCTTTTGTGCTTTGCTACATACTTGGATTTAATTTGTGAAACAACCAACTCAGAATCACCAAAAATAGTTAGCAACTTAATCTTGTGTTTCAGAGCTATGTTCAAGCCTGTCAATAAAGCTTCATACTCTGCCACATTGTTTGTACATTCAAGTGCTAACATAAAAGAATATTTAAAAGTAATACCTCCAGGTGAAACAAATACAATCCCAGCTCCATTACCCTCTTAACTGCAGGCTCCATCAAAGTACATCTTCCATACACCATTACAATTCTGTGCAACATGCTTTTCAATTGGATCACTATTAATTAATTCTGGCTGAGCTAGTTCTATTTTAAAACTTCCCAGATCAATATCACAAAAACAATTAATTTGATCTTGTGGCACACATTCAACAAGCTAGCTCATTCTTGGCTCTCTGTATAACTTGACTTCTTGACCATTCACTGGTATTGTAGCATAAGATAAATCAAATTGAACATTTCCACCTATAGTTGCAGTCCACTGCCTTGATAGAAGCATCCCAAATTGAGGAGGAGTATCAATGACTGTTATTTCTATATTGTATGTTACTTGCGGATATGTAGCCAATTTGACTTCAACATCTTTCATGATACCAACCACAAGAACAGGTCTGCTATCCATTGCATAACACTTGCCTCCAGTGATATCACCCCACATGCCAAGCTGCTTCATAACAGCTACTGGCATAATATTTATAGCAGCGCCATAATCGATCATCCAGTTTGTCAACAATTTATTACTTATAAGCAATGTGGTGAAGAAAGGATCAACTTGTAGAGAGGTTGTTAAAACATCACCCAAACATACTTTTGAATTATTTATCTTTTCCTACCTATTGACTTCTTCAAAATTTATGTGCTTTTTCATTCCCATTTGTAATCAATTGAATAGCATTATCTTTGTACTCCTTAATTTTCATCAATTCAAGTAATGGAACGAATATTTTTACCTGGGATAATGCTTGGGTGAAATCAAAAGAGGAGCTTTCTGTCTTAACAGTCTTCTTCAGTTCTGGCACTTCTCCTTTGCTTTCTTCTTTTTCTTTTTTACTAGGCTAATCAGACTTTTGCATTTCCTTGTGTAATTCTGCAACTTTCTGCTCTTGGTCAGGCTTCTTTTCAATTTTATCATGCTGCTTGTTCTCTGGCTTTTTTACAGTTTCTTGTGTTGCCTTCTGATCTTTTACAGAAATTCCCCTAGGAACTCCATCTAGCTCATTCACTTTTCTATTTCTCAACCAATATTTACTCCTTGCATCCTCAACTACTACAACAATTATTTTCTCCATTTCATCTTTAGTGAGTCTCCTTACATTGCACTGGACAGGCATTTCAACAAGTTGTGGCTCTGTGTAGTCTTCATCAGAATCGCAAAAGATCTGTTGTTCAGCCATATGGACATTATACTTCTGATTTGAAATGTCATACTCATAGCCTTCATCTTCTAAAGATGAATATCCTTCCTCAACATGGTAAAAAGTATCTGAAGTCAAGTAAATTTTGTGATCTTCTCCATTATCCTCCATTAACATTCCCTCTTCTTGCATCTTTTGGGCTACCACACAATAATCTGGGGAATGTGGTTGATTACAAACTTCACAAAAGTAATTATTACTTACCATGTAAGTTCCATTTTTGTTCAATGGATCAGAAGTCTCTTTATTTCTTGGCCTAGCTGTTACAGGTTTCCCATCTTTCCAGTCTGTATTGTAAGGCATATCATGCAACCTTGGCCTTTCATTTCTGTTCTCATTTCTATATGTATTCTCTTGTCTGTATTGATAATTATTTTGATGAGGAGGCCTCAGGCTATCTCTTTTATTAGTCACACCAGCAGCCTTCCTGTTATTTTCAATTGTCAATGCAATTTTCTATGCTTCAGCCAAATCTCTTAGGGATCTACTTCTTAGCTCATACCCTATCATAGGATTAAATGCAGTTAAATAAATACTTAATGTAGTAGAGTCTGGCAACCTTGGTCCAGGAGGTACTTTAGGATGCAACTTGTTGAATTTTTAGTTCAAATCATAAATTGAATCATTCTGATTTTTCTGAATCCTCACCAATTCATGAAGAGCTGCATCTGGGGAATTTTGATTCCCATATTGCTCTAAGAATTTGTCTTGAAATGCTTGGAGAGAATTAATTGAATATGCTAGCAAGGTGTTAAACCAATCCCTAGCGTCTTCAATAAGGGTGATCCCACAATAGTGGTTTACAATTTTTGGCCAAACTGGACATTGAAATAATTTTTTAAAACTAAATCTTCACTTTTGGGTACCTATAGTGGCTAAACCGTGAGGAATTTGAAGATGATGCAAACTAGAGTTTCATGAAATTTTTTCTATAGATTCTAAATATATTTTTTTCAAAATTTTTGGAATCAAATTACACTTATTTTTCCATCTCCCTCAAAAACTAGTTTTTTTCATAAAACAATATTTTTAAAAAGTGACGCTCACCGTATAACACATAAATTTTTTTCCATGAAGGATAAAATTCTAATTCTTTTGAATTTAGATTTGTAACTCTAATATCTAGTGCTTCCACTTGGTTAGATAGTTTTTTATTGAATATTTTTTCTTTAATCAAGTTTTGAATTCAAACCAATTATAATTCAAACATAGTGCAACCGTATAATGCATAACTTTTTTTGTATGTATCAAATTTGTTTTATTTTTTCTTTGTTGGATCAAGGAATTCAATATTTGGTGCACTAATATTTTTTAATTTTTCTTTTTAATAAACTGCTATTTTTCCACATATGCAAAACAGAGAGCTTGATTTTTGGTGAAAAACCTACATTCACAAGAAATAAAAAATAAATATAATAATTAAATTAAATTTATTTAAAATTATACTTTTTTGGAAGCTTATAATAAGGACTACATACTTGCAAAAAATAAATTCATTTGATCCCCCAAAAAGTAAATCAAAAGAGGTTTTTTATCAGCATTTTGATAGGTGTAAATGAGACTCTGTTATAGGTATGGTTTAAAACTAGCGGGGTTCTATCCAAGGGGGTTTGATTTAAGCTAGTTTGATCAAACCCTCTTCAATTGGAATTCTTTAAATGGAACCTTTTAAGGCTTAAATCATTATATTTTTTAAAAATATGTGATTTCAGCAAAAATCAGTTCCTCCCAGAAATTGTAAACCAGCTTTGTGGGATCACCCATAACTGACATCATAAACAACCTCATGTGCAAATCTTCATGTGGCACACCTATGTCTTGAATGGACATATTGAAATTCCTTAGATGTTCTTCAGCAGTGACTGTATTGCTCCCTGCAAACTTGGGAATCATACCTCTCCAGCTACTATCCATAGGGTAAGGGCATAAACTGAAACCTGCCAAATCAAACAACCTAATTATTGCTGTGTATTGGTGAGGGGGAGGGATAGGTGGATATTGATACTGATGCATAGGATTATTATATTGTGCATTATACTGAGGGGTGTGATGCTGACCAGGAGGTGGATGCACACTTGTATGTTGTGTGGGAATATGAGGCAGATGATTTGGCTGCCTATAGTGATTCCCTATCTGATGGTGAGGAGAATTTTGCTGATTGGAAGGCCCTGTGCCATGATCACCCTGCTTATGAGGTGGAACATACTTTGAGCCACCAACCATCTAATAAGTAATTTGGGCTTTATGTAATTTAGCCTCCAACTCCTTTATCTTCCTCTCTTGTTGTTCCAATTATACCTTTACTTCCTCAGAAATCGAGGCCTTATGGTTTCCTTTAGGAATTTCATGATTACCCTCCACCTGCTGATCATATTCATGCTGAATTCTTATTCGTTCAAGCTCAAGTCTAGCTTCAAACTCGGCCTGCTTCTGAGCTTCAAGAGAAGAGAAAGGATTTATTTGATCCTCAAGGGTATAAGGCTCAGTGCTTGAATCATCTCTCCATGTATGAAAGAAATTATCTATTGCACAATGTGCTCTTGGTGCTTTGCCTTTGTTTGTTATGCACATGTCCTCATTGATCCTCTTTCCTTTATCAGCTCTGCCATCTTTGTGTGTCCACTTACTGCCACCAACAGGAGCTCTAGAATGACCTCCTCTGTACTGAGATCTTCTTCCATTCATGATGAACAGCTGCAAAAGTTATGTCAGAGTCACCACTCACTTTTATCAAAAAATGAGAAAATATTTTGATGTTTCTTATCCCCAGTGGATTCGCCAATTTGTTAGCTCTCAAAAACGTAGGCAAGATACCTCAAGAGGCTATCAATCTCTTGATATGCTTCAGGGTAACAGACAAGATTGAAAGAATTCAAGCTTCTACGCTTTAGGTGCTGCAAGACCTGGGTGGGTGTACCTCTTTGAATAGTGTAGTCTTGACTTGTAATTATCTCTTAAAAGTAATTTGTCCACAATGTCAATTGGAGGTGAACAAATGAAATCCTCAGTGACAATATTCTGATCTAAGTCCTAAATGCTCAATTTAAAGACATAAAGAAGCTGAATGAATTCAAAATGATGAAGTGCAGAGACTAGTGCCTTGTTGGGTATGCAGAGTCAAATGAGATCAAAATAAGCAACACTTTCTAGAGAAGACACAAATTATCTGGCATATGTTTTGTTTACAACTTGTGTAAACATGCAATAGTGTGACTACTAAGTTCTACTTCAATAATCCAAAATGAGTTTCTCTAATTTTTGTGATCAATAAAAAGGATTTAATCTTTGCTTGAAAGAACCAGTTGATTAATCACACAAAATACAGCAAATGTGTATCGATAAATTGAACATACACTTGTTATGTCAATTTAAACAACCAAGAAAAAATCATTCATGGAGACAACTTAGTAGTATTTTTCATTTCATTTCAATAGATAATTGACACCAGGGAAATGTAGCAACATCAACTGAATCTCATAAATACCTCCATTGTGAAATCATGCAATAATAGCCTCTGGTTTGATAATTTTACTCTACTGTATCTATTTGCAGTATATCGAAAATCTAATGTCTAGTCCCTATTAACAACTATAACATGCCTATTTATACACCAGCATGAGAAAAATATCAAAATAAAATTTCATGTTAGCCCTCCACAAGATTCGGGCTCAATTCAAGTCGGCCAGCAACAATCTCCAAGCACTCAACATGTTAGCCACAAGATTTTGAAATTTTGTTTTACCAGTAGAACAGTCGGCCAGACACAACATATCGTTCTATCAAAGGTAATTCAAATGCCTCATCCCCGCGCTCTACAATTTGCGTTCGCCATGACCACCCATTTGTTACATTGAAGTCAAGAAGTATCACCTTTGTTTTGCTATAGCCTTAGGCCGTCGGTGAGATGTCATATATATTTCATCGGGTTACACCGAAAGTCCCTCACCACCCGTAGGTCGCCATAACACCTTGCCCGTTATACCGAAGCCAAAAAATACTCCTCAGATTCATTAAGTTTCGCTGTGACCATACAATATCGGTGAGACACTATGGCGAGCTAACTAAGTTCTGCTAAAAGCCTCGAGCCACAATATATCGCCAGGACACAAATGTTCTCACACCAACAGAAACCACCTATCTCACGCTCTGTCGCTATAACTTGTAATTATTGGGGAGACCTCTTGCAGACTATACAATGTTTCACCGAAGGCCTCACCCATCTTCGAGTCACCGAGACAAAGCACCTCCTATGTCGAAAACCATTTGCACATCACACTATCGCCATAACTTGATAAAATTGAGGAGACCTCACAGAGACAACACCAAGTCACACCGAAGCACCCTGTAGTCATCTCTGTTCGCCAACACCAATCCAACCCTTCACCAAAAGCAAATCAAAAGATACAATCGGCAAGACACAATAGATTTGGTATGAGATATATCGATGCCTCAAGCCTTTGCCAATAGAACCCATACTCGATCGCCGAAACAATACCAAGGTCTCACCGACAACCATCTGTAAGGAAAATCTAGTCGTTGCGACAAATAATAAGTCTTGCCGATAGGCAACTCAGACTTATGCAAGCATAAAACGCACAATGGGTCGATGAGACAGGAATGAACCTATGTCGATATGGATCCAGACATGAAAAATGCATAACTTGACTGATTCAATGGGAAAATATGGCAAACAATAAATAAAAAATGCACATGGTAGGACCAAATCTGGAAATTTATGAGTTAAAACATATGTAAAAACATCATATTTTTACAGTCCCAACAGGGTTTTGCTTCGATCAAGCAATTCAATTCAATATACATCAAGCATTCCATTGATTCAAGATCCACATTCAAGCTAGCCATTTCACAAGGGTTTGGTGAGTTGCAACATAACATTTTGTTCATTCATCATTTCCCTCCTTTATTTCATTTCATTTCAAGGTTTAATTACCAATAAGAGGTTTGACCAAGGAAAACCCCCATTTACTAACAATCAACAAGTTTTTTTCTCTCTTGCATGTTTGTAATTGTAGATTTAGGTTAAAGACTTGAAGATCATTTGAAGTACAAAGTTGCAAAGTTGCATTGCAAAGTTGTCATCTTCATGAAAACTCACGTACAAGCCAGATGTAGAAGTTTCAAGACCTGAGATTTGAGAAGAAGAAAGTGTAGATCTTGAGCCTCAGGAACACATTTAGAGATTTAAAAATTTACAATGGGACTAAGTTGCCACCTAGGGTGTCTTAGTCCTCCCGAGTGTATTTTTCAGAGATTCTTTCAAATCCGGTTCTGACATCCAAAGATTTTGCATCTGCCCCGAAAAATAGTAGTGAGACTAAGGAAATTGTAAGGACGTCTTAGTCCTCCATAGCACATTTTTACATCATTTTTGCATTTCCAAAATCCTCATCACATTTCTAGACTTCCCAGGTACATACATCATAACTTCTCGTTGCTTAATTTCATCATTTACATCCTTCATTTGGCTTGCACTAGGTTTTGTGAGTTGAATGTTAAGTTGTATTTTCCAAGATTTTGCATAGTGGTAAGACCTTCAAAGCTTAAAGAATCCCCTCCTAGGTCTTCCTTGTTGAGAATTGACTCACCTTTGACGTTGATAGTCAATCCAATTTGGATTCCTAGGACATTATTAAGGGTTGAAGGAGAAAAAGGTGGGCACTCTCCCGCACCCCATTTTCTTTCTGGTTCATTTTGGTGAACCCAACATTTTAGAGCATTCATTTTCTGATTTGGAGTCCATTAAATTCATAGATCTAGGTTGCATTCATTCTTGCATTGCATCTTGCATTATTGAAAGTGCATCTAGGGTTTCTCATACTTGCATTAGTGAAAGTGCATCTAGGGTTTCTCATAGTTGCATTAGTGAAAGTACATATTGTTTGCATTTTTACTTTCTTGCATCATTTCATCTCATTGAAAAACTAAAAAATGCATTTTTACCCATCCTAATTGCATTTAGCAACATTGTTATTGCATTCAAAATTGAAAAAAATGCATTCAAGATTGTATCCAATTTCTTGTCATTAGTTACTTTTTCTTGCATTAATTCACCTAGTTTTTTGTTTCTAAAAATTAGGTCCCTAAGTAGGAAACCTGGGAACACTATAAGCAACTCAAATTTTACTAATTTTTTGATAAAAACCTCTACTGGGACTAAAACCTCGTTCTTAGCATCTTAGTCCCTTTGTGGGTTTCTGGCTCAAAATCTTGTCTATGTTTTTTGCTTTTTGTTTCACTTTTCGAAACTTCAAAATCTCACCAGTAGGACCAAGACACCTTTACTGGCGTCTTAATCCTTGTTGAATTTGACTTTGTAGTTTTCAAGATTTGAAACTATTTTTTTGTGCTTCTGTTTGTTCCCTTTGGTTATCTGTTTCAATGGGTTGACTTTCTGTTTCATGCATTTCACTAAATCTAGATTAAAGTGTGTCATTCCATGCATTTCTCAATTCCACATTTGCATTTAGAACATTTCATATTTTAGGTTGTTGCATAGTGTAATCAACAAATTACCTTGTTTCAAATCTAGACATTGCATTTAAACATTTCATTTCAAGTTATAGACTTGCACCTTATTTACTTTTCCATGATAACATGTTTTCTTTCAAGAGATGTGGCTTTGATATGGTTAAAAATAGATTGCATAAGTAAAACATCCCCTCTTATGAGTTCAATCTAGAGTACAACAATGAGGTCAATAAGAAACATGTTAGTTATCCTTCTACTATCTTTCATAGTTATGAGAACATCTGAGAGAAAAAGGAACAAATGAATAGCTTATTGGAAACATGTGACTTGGCATAAGGCTTTCCAAGTAAGCTCTCATGTCTTCTACTTTAAAGCAATTGCTCATAGCAATGGTGTTAGAAGCCGCTTTAAAGTGGGGGCATACATCGACACTCATGTTTCATTGTGTAGTTTTCTTTCTTCCAGTGATGCATTCCTTTCTTAGTGGTGTCATTGGTTTTGATTTCCTCCAAAAGCGTGATATTTTGTTGTCCTCTATTAGAAACATTAAGTACAATGTTCCCCAAGATGAGACGTTGCACTTGTCCTCTCTTGGAAATGTTAAGTACAATGTTTCCCAGGATGAGACCTTGCACTTGTCTTCTCTTGGAAACATTAAGTACAATGTTCCCCGGGATGAAACCTTGTATTTATCCTCTCTTGAAGACATTAAACACGATGTCCCCTAAGATTAAGACCTCGCACGAATTAAGTAAAAATCCTTTTGAACATCCCTCTCTCTTGTTGCATTTTTCATTTTTGTACCTTATTAAAGTCATGGAGGTATGGCTTTGATATGGTCCCTTAGGGCTCACCTAGTGAACAACTAAGTTCACTGGCCCTTGTGAACATGCATTTTTCTTTCTTTTTTCCTTATCATAATCATGGGGGCATGACTTTGATATGAACCTCTTGGGGCTCACCTAGTGGACACCTAGCTTCACTAGCCCTTGTTAGCATGCATTCTTTTTGTATAATGGACAACGTGTTCCACTTGTAAACCTCTCCTGGAACAAACAACCTAGACCTGCAACACAACACGTTGGACTACTAGTCAAAGCTTGATCTATTGCATTTTATTTTTCTTTATTTTTCTTTTTTTATCTTTGATGGTGTATTCTTGCAATTTGGTTATGGCTTCATGGGTAAACCCACAAAAGTGGTTTACAATTCGAATGAGGAAGGAAAACTTGTAAAAAATGACCCCATGCCAAAAAAAATCTTTTTGGGGGTTCGAATGAACTCATTGGTTCAAACGAACCAAAAAAGGGTTTGCTCGAATGAAGGTTCAAGTGAACCCATTTAATGCATGCATGGACAAAAAATAAATGAAAACCCCTTTTGGGAAGGGGGTTCGCTAGAACCCCCTGGTTCTAGCGAACCCCCATTTTCCATGATTTTTGACCTTGTTCACAAAAAACCTAATTTTTTACGCTTCAAAGCTCAAGTTGAGGATGAAAATGGAGTAATCTTAACAAACCCAACTGGAATCAGGTAGTCCTCAAAATGATCTATCCAACAAATATAGTTTTAGTATGTTTTTGTTTTATTATGTATTTATTTTTTTAGTTTTATTAAACATAGGTTTTTCATCAAAAATGAAGGTCTTTGTTCTACACATGTGAAAAAATAGCATATTATAAAAAAAAAAAATGAAAAAATATGAGTGCACCAGATATTGAAGTCCTTGATCCAACAAAAAAAATAAAATAAAATTTTGATATATACAAAAAAAGTTACGCATTATACAGTCGCGCTATGTCTGAATTGTAATTGGTTTGACTTCAAAACTTGGTTAAAGAAAAAATATTCAATAAAAAACTATCTAACCAAGTGGAAGCACTAGATATCAGAGTTACAAATCTAAATTTGAAAGAATTAGAATTTTATCCTTCATGGAAAAAAATTTATGCGTTATACGGTGTGCATCATTTTTTAAAAATGTTTTTTTCTAAAAAAACTAGTTTTCGTGGGAGATGGAAAAAGAAGTGCAATCTGATTCCAAAAATTTTGAATTTTTTTTTTAAAGAATCTACAAACAAAATGTGACGAGACTCTAGTTTGCATCATCTTCAAATTTCTCACGGTTTAGCTACTATAGGTGCCTGAATGTGAAGATTTAGTTAAAAATAATAATTTCAGTGTCCAGTTTGGCCAAAAACTGTAAGCCACTATTGTGGGATCACCCTCATATATCATCCGCATGGGTTTTCCTTTGTGCCTATGTTAGTTTTGCATAGTATCTTGATCCTAGGGGCTTGGCCACCCTCTTGGTTATTGACATCCTATCTTACTAACATTTGTACATTTGAACCCCTTTTGATTGTGTGGTTGACTACTTTATTGCGAGTTTGAAGCAAGTTCCTCCTCTCACTAAAGTGGGGGCTAAATGTAGTGTAGGAAAATGCATACCCTTGCATTGTCACACATTTTTGTGGCTGCCTTGCTTTTTTTATCCTCGTTTATGTCTTAATTGGTCCTTTTTTGCATCCACAAGCATAATAAACTATCTTTTTCTGGCTAATCCCAACAAACATCAATGGATAAATGTTAATTTAATGATTCTGGTTGTGTGTCCCTAATTCTTGGGTTGAGACTAATATGCCACCTAGGGTGTCTTTGTCCCCCAAAGGTCTTGGGACCCTGATTTCAAATGTGCCTTAAAGTAGCCCTTTTTGGAGTCTATGCCCCGAGTTTCATACATCTGGACTAAGACACCACCAAGGGCATCTTAGTCCCCCTTAAGGTATTTTTAGGATTTAATTTCAAATCTTGGTGGGATTTAGCTTCATTTAATTAATGAATTCATATGTTGGCTTGGTGTGGTGTAATTTCAAGATATTAAGCATAGTATAAATACAAGGTTTCTTCTCTCATATTTTCATACCTAGCAATCTAGCAAGCAATGTAAGCATCCAAGCATTCAAGTATTCTAGCATTCAAGAACAATTCATCAAGCATTTGGAGCCATCATCAAGATTCAAACATGATATCAAAGATCTTCTTGCATCATGTGTGTTTTTGAGCTAACATTTGTGATGTAGGGTTTTGATTAAGCAAGCAATTCAAATCAATATCCATAGAGCATTCATTTGATTCAAGATCCACATTCAAAGTAGCTATTTCATACAAGTTTGCAGATTTCACAACAAGGGTTTGGTGAGTTGCAACATAGCATTTTGTTCATTCATCATTTCCCTCCTTTATTTCATTTTATTTCAAGGTTTAATTACCAACAAGGGGTTTGACCAAGGAAAACCCCCATTTGCTAACAATCAACAAGTTTTTCCTCTGTTGCATGTTTGTGATTGAAGATCTAGGTTGAAAACTTGAAGATCATTTGAAGTACAAAGTTGCAAAGTTGCATTGCAAAGTTGTCATCTTCACGGAAACTCACCTACAGGCCAGATCCGAAATTTTTAGGTCCTAAGATTTGAGAAGAAGAATCTGTAGACCTTGAGCTTTAGGATCACATTCAAAGATTTCAAAAAATTAGAATGGGACTAAGTCGCCACCTAGGGAGTCTTAGTCCTCTCGAGGGTATTTTTTAAAGATTCTTTCAGATCCGGTTCCGACATCCGAAGATTCTACATCTGCTCCAAAGAAACAACAGCAAGACTAAAACAATAGTAAGGGCGTCTTAGTCCTCCATAGCACATTTTGACAACATTTTTGCACTTCTGAAATCCTCATCACAGATCTCTAAACTTCCCAGGTACATACATCATAACTTCCTGTTGCTTAATTTCATCATTTACATACTTCATTTGGCTTGCATTACTAAGTTTTGTGAGTTGAATGTTAAGTTGTCTTTTCCAAGCTTTTGCTTAGTGGTGAACCCCTCAAAGCTTAAAGGACCCCCTCCTAGGTCTTCCTTGTTGAGAATTGACTCAACTTTGAGGTTGGTAGTCAATCCAATTTGGCTTCCTAAGACATTATTGAGTGGCCAAAGGCGAATAAGGTGGACACTCCCCCGCACCCCGTTTTCTTTCCGATTCAGAGAAATCAATGCTATGAGAAAAATCAAAGGTCGAGACCCCTGTTTTTTCCTAACAACCTCGACCACCCATGAACTAAACAATAAAAAAAATAAAATTACATATTGTAGGTGTGATTCTCAAAATAAATATTTATAAATCAATTGATTTTCTCCATATAAATTTTATACCACGTTTTAGTTATAATTTTGATGTTTTGATATTTTTGAGAACCTTCTTGTACAAATCTTAATGGTTAAAACTGTCTGCACAAAACACGCAACTAACATTAGGAATTCGGAACAAGATATGAAATGTGGGGCGACTGCTCAATCAAGCTTCTTAAATGAAATGGGACGGTGAAGAATCTAACATTCGACGGAAAGCGTTTCTTTTAGTAATGAACAGCATTCCACGTGTCGAAAACAGTCATGAGTAAAATTCGATCTCCTACACAATACTAAAATTTGGACTCTGACTGACATATTGATGTGAGAATATTATCATGAGGAAAAGATTTAAGAATAAAATATGTACATTTTGTCAATAATATATAGAAATGTCATGTCCGTCATTGTTAGAGAGAGACAATTTGGACACATGTATATAATTGTTATTGAAATATCCAACTGGCTTAGAGATAGAACCTTGTATATGATATCATTCAAAATCGTGGCAGAATTTGTTTCCGCGAGATTAAAGTCATGAAACGGTGGTTTCTATTGCACAGTCCTTATCCTAGGGATCACAAAATTTTCAAGCTTTCAAGATTTGTTTATTTGAAATTATTTATACATGTAAGTTATTTTGAAGCTTTGAAGATTTGTTTATTTGAAATTATATTGTTAGTTGTTTTTGAGTCAAAACATTTTCACTTTGATAAATTCTTGAATTTAATTTGAGGCTGCACTTCTAAAAGTATGTTGTATGGAAGAAGACAAATAGGATAATAAAGATAGATCAAATATAGATATCTTTATGACATATTTTTCTATCAAAACCCTGTATATGAATGTTATGGAAAGACATGGCAGAAATTATTTCCAACAAGTGTACAATAATGAATTAGAGATCTTTGTCTTATGGATCACAAAATTATGAAGATTAGATTTTGTTTAAGGGAATTCAATCAAGAAGTAACTTGTATGGAGGAAAATAAAGAAGAAGTTGAATATAGATTAAAGTTGGATGTGGAAGTAGAATTGACAAATGATAGATTCATTGTACAACTATTAAAATATAATTTTACAAGTAATAATAAATTGTATTTAAGATCTTCATGATAATTTTTAAGTAGTGTAATAAAATCAAATAACTCTCAAATAAATAAATAGTTTTTAAGAAGATTAATATTTGTGCATAGTTTTTAGATAGATGTTATTCAATATATCTACACTAGTAAATACGTTCTTATGAGATTTTGAAAGTTCATTTATTTTAAATTATTTAGATATTTTTCCACATTATTTGGTGAATTATTTAACTTAATTTGAAAAAGCATCACTAAAAATTAAATGTGTAGAAAAAAATATAAAAGATGACTAAAATTAAATACTTATCCCTCAGCTGCAAGAAGGGATCATTGTTATTAAGACTCATTGCGACCATTCCTTTGGCTAAGAAACCACATCCAAGGGTATTTCATGTGTGTTAACATGACCTGAATGCATCTTTGGGGGTTTGAACCTTGACAAGTGCATTGAAATAGTAGACAAAAGAAGGTCAAAAGTGACCATTTTCTTTTAAATAAATTAAATTGGAACTTAGATGAACAATTTGAGATACACTACACTCAATTTTTTAAGATATGGCAAGAACAAAGACGACGTTACTCTGAATCTAGTGTTTAACCTTCATCAGTTCATCAATCAATGGAATATGTTATCTTGGATTTTTATATATACGCGGCTTGTATTTTCAATTACATACAGAGGAGGTGGAAATTGTGGACTTGGAGGATGCGGTTTGAACCCGCACTGGGAAATACCCAAATAGACGTTGCCCTCTATTTTTTGCTTTGTCATTTAAATTGACGAGCAACGAGAATAATTGTTCTTGTTCAATCCGTGTGGAATTGCTTTGAGATCCTTGTCGCTTATTTAAATGCATGGACTGATCATTCGAATACCACTTGAGTCTATGGAAAGAAGCAAAAAGGTTGTTATCCATACAAGAGGCTATATTTATTTGAATATGATTATGAATATGAATATGATTATGTCATGAAATAATATTGTATAATATCTATAGCATAAAAATATTTATTTGTTTTATTTTATATTTATGTTATATATTTACTTAGATTGCTTATATTTTATAGCCTCATTTTTTTTTCAAATATAACAATCATGTTTTAGTTTTATATTTATTATCATAACACAAAAATCCATCTTTATAATTATAAAAATCTCTCAACATAGTCAAAAATATTAATTAAAAAATAAAATTTAATATAATAGTTTAGTAAAAAAATACTTAAAATACCTCTAAACAAGAACTAAAATAAAAGATCAATTTAATTGTAAAAAAAATGTATAATAATAATGCTCCAAATTTTTTTTGTGCAGCTATACTGAGTGAGTTTTATTTATTTATTCTACACCCCTTTTAAAGTATGTTTGAAAGTTTAATCTAGAAAATTAGAGGATGAGAACCACATGAGCTACCATTAGCTCAATTGAGACTAAAATAATGGAGAACTAATAGAGTTAATAAAGCCTTTTTTTAATTTCTATTATTCATTTCTAACTTTGGCATTTATTTTGATCATATCTATGCATCTTTAACAAAATTAATTTTAATTTTATAGGGCTGTAAAGATGTGGAAGAAGTTGTAGATTAAGGTGGGAAAATTATCTTCATCCTAATATTAAGCATGGAAGTATTACTCTTGAAGAAGAACACATTATAATTGATCTTTATTGCAGCTAGGGTAGCAGATGGATAATTTAATATTTATCTATGTTTCTCATTAATAATATATAACTTGCTAGAAAAAAATATTTATATTACCTAAGTAAGTGAGATATTTCATTATTTTTATTATTGAATATATTCATGGCATTCTTCTACAAATGATCACTCATAGCAAAGAGGATCCCAAGACGAATAGATAACGAATTAAAGAACTATTGGAGGTTGTTGGGAGATTGTTGGATGCTATGGATGTGCTGTTGATATGTGGTTGTCATTGATGTCAACACTATTAGCATTTGGTGTATCAATTTTTGTATATGTCGAGGATATTGAGAAAATCATAAAAGAAAGTGTTCTAGGTTCCCAGTGGAACTGTGCAGATCATGAAGGTGTTTCGTTCTATATGTTAAATATTAGTTGATGTGGATTAAAGGGTTTATTGGTGAGTATGTCTAGATCATCTACTGAAAGTTTCAGAGGTCGAAGTGAAGTTTTGTGTGAGTTGTGGTTTAACAATATTTTTGTTGTCTCTGTCAGTGTTCTTGAATAAAGATTGTATGATTCTAGTTAACTAATTTTTTGTGGATGCTTCTCTGTTGTTTCTTAGTGTTCTCAGATGTCCCTAGTTCATTATCTATCTTTGTGGTATGTCCACTTGATCTGGTGAGCTCGTGATTGATGATCTTTTCTTGCGCATGTTCAGTTTTTCATGTTCCTAGCCGACATGTTAATGATAGCATGTTGCGGATGTTCGAGGTGAAATTAACTTAATTTTTTTTATGTTGAAGATGTTAATTTTTGTCTCCACTATGTTGTGGCCGATCTTGGTGGGTTCGTATTAAAAATATAGTTGTTAATCTGGGCCGACATTGCAAATATAATTCATTTTTCTTGGTTGACCATGTTGTGATGAGATCTCATGTAGTGGATATATAAGGGTGATTAGTTCATTGATGAAGATGATGTTTCATGTGCTCCTATGTGTGTATAT